>QYTT01078544.1:0-18155 GCA_006980735.1 Dasypogon diadema | reverse complement strand
AAAATGAGACACGCCAGATTTATTTCTCGCACTGTTTTTGTTCATAATAATAATGTGGAAGAAGCTTGTCGGCTTCTAAATAGGATTTTAGGGAAAGAGGAAATTTTAGATCAGTACAGACGAACAAGGTATTACGAGAAACCATTCCAGGCGAGTACCTTTATTTGATTTAATGTGTACTATTTTCTAACCGAATAAATCAATATTGTTACAGGTTCGACGACGAATAAATTTCGAAAAGTGCAAGGCAATATATAATGAAGATATGGACAGGAAAATTCAGTTAATCTTGAGGAAAAATCGGGTAGAACCTTTCCCTGGATGCCATTAAAACAGATTTGTAGAATAAAATAATTACAGTAAATAAACACTAGAAGCTCTTAACTGGATTAATCAGATTTGGTTGAGGGAAGCTATCGATTTTTGTTTGATGTCTATTTGCAGCACAGACTGCAGAGATTTTGCAGTTTTTATAATATTAACAGGAAGGAAAACAAAAGATATAATTTAATCGTCCTTCCTTTTTAAGGTATTTGGAAAATACAAGATGTTGGAATATGATGTGTGAAATGAAGGAAGATTACTTCTCTATGCATTAGTGTAATAACAAATAAGGGCGCAGTTGAGTTTTAATTGCACTTTTTAACACGCCCTCGCCCTTCAAATGCTACATTATTACAGTATCATGTAGAGGACATCATCCCCTTTCATTTGAGACCATACACATGCCGATATCTTATAAGTTCCCGAGATACCGTCCCTTCTACCTTTGAACTGCGTTTTTCACCACACCCTCACCGTGCAATCATCACTTCTTGTCGAACTATCTTCCCCTTTTCATTTGAGACCTCTCAATAGAAATTAGAACCCATAGGGTGATTCAAAAATTAAGAGTGAACATTTCCACATTCGAAGTTGGAAAATCTTTGAGGAGCTGTAACTGTTTAGAGGAGTTTTAGTAGAGTGGGAAGGTATATGGAGCAACAATTTTTTTATCAAATTACATCAAGTATATCCTAAGGTACCTTAATCTGTTTCACCCTGTATATATGGGACCTAGCTTATCTCCATTAGAAAAATTCCAATTTATTTTTCAGTTCTTGCAGTCGATTATTCATTTACTTTGCGAATTTAATTTTTTTCAGAAAATTCATAGGCCTATAACTTAAAACAAATGAATATCGACCCACAACTTTTGATTTTTTTACTCTTAGAATTAAGTCTGCTTTGCATTCCCAAAGTTTGAATATAACGATGCGAGGCACCTTGTATATCAAATTGGCAATCTGGTTTTTTAATTTACCTCTCTCCGTACTGCCCCCAATTAAGGGCGAGGCTCATTTTGTTACGGCGATCACATGTGATTTCCAGGAGAGCGTTTCATCTGATCAATATTTTTATTACATTGGTTTTTATTTGTTCTTCGAATCAAGTCTATTGTCAATTCTTACCACAATTTCGATATTGACTTTATTCCTTTATCTAAATATCATGTAGCTAGTTTTCTTATCATTAATATTTAATTTATTTTCCTTGGCCCAGTTGTTTATCTTATCCAATTCAAGGTTTACCACATTTTTCAACTGTTGCCTAGTGTCTGGACAACATATTAGGTTGGTGTCAACAGCATATATGTTATATTTCAGCATTTCTTAGATTTTTTTACGTACAATAAATACAGTGTTGGTCCCAGTGTTCATCCTTGAGGAATTCCTGTTTTCATCGCAATTGGATTGCTTAGTGTCTTTTAGTTTTTTCCTGATAATTTTATATTTTGGATAGCTACCTATTAATGTACTGGCGAAACCACATGCTGCAAGGATTACACAAGATCACATGCTGCGAGGATTACACAACCAAAAATTAGAAGATGGGGCTCCATATTCACCAGACTTGCCCCATCTGATTATTATCTTTTTAGATCCTTGCAGAGCACTTTCTAACTAGAAAAAATGTAATTTTTATGAACGGATCAAGAACGTAATGGTTGAGTTTTTTCAAATCAAAAGCCATAAACATTTTTAAAGCTGGAATACAAAAGCTGATAACCAGATGGGACATCATAGAAAACTATGGTGAGACAATTTCAGAGTTTGCTTTAGAAGAAGAAGTACCGAAAAATTTTCAATCTAACATTTTTTATCTAATATCCACTGAAATTGCAAGAAAAATTGCTAATGGAGACCAAGGTCGATGGCTACCCCTAATGGCTGTGTCAGGGAAGTCGATCGCCGCACTGACGGTTGACTTGCTGTGACTAAAATACTTTCTTTTTTCACCTAGAAAGAAATTTTCTATACATGTGGACATTTTCCAAGTGTTTTTCTTAGTGAATTTCACTTGAAATTTTCATTTTAAAAATGTTTACGTCCACCAAGTTCATCCGTTTCTTTTCGAGTTCGATCTGCCTGCGTACAAACCTGTTTTCGTTTACAGGCTTTATCTCTATTGCAATAGATTTTGGTTAAATACCCCAGATCCTCATTGTAATGTAAAACTTAATATTTACTAGGACTGTTTCAATCTATAGCGGTAATAAAAGGCACTCATCTCAAAACATATAGTCGTCATTACTTTCAAAGTGTTACCATTCCAAAATTAAAAAACTAAAAAGAGTTTCATCTCGCTCTTTCATTTACTCCATTCCTCTTACAAACGGGAAATAGCAAAATTTTCAACGAAAACTAATATCGGGCCTTTTTATTAGCTAAACACACTAATGTGTCCAAAATATATAAACAATATGAAAATCATGTTTTTTTCGTAAAAACGTTAATATGTCACTGAATACTATCCAGATTTTCTCGTGAAACATACGAGCATGTAGTAAGGATACAACAAATCAGTCTTAACAGCCCATTGTTACTAGAAAGAGGAATAAAAAAATTTAGAAATCTAATTTGAAAAAAAAATCTGAGATTTTACACTTACCTTAATTTCTACCGCTATAGGTCTCGGCCCACGATACACTTCTCCGTTTAATTGTTTCTGTGGAATAGTCACTTGTTTAGAACATGAATTTGCTCTCACTGTCGGATCGTGAGAATCGTTTTGTGACTTTTCGGAATCTGTTGAAACTGGTGAAGATGCTCGTTTACTTTGGTCATCATTTGAATCAGCAGTTGCCGCATTACCAACATCTCTTTCTACCGATTCCTGTATAAGAGATATTCAGTCAGTCGTATGCATAGTTTCCACAAACTGTGTCATAACAAGTACCTTTTTCAGTGCAGCTGGAGGAACTTGAAGGTGTCGACCACTTTCACAATGCTTCTGTAAAACTTTAATACCTTCCTGCCTGTTCTTTGCGTATTTACTTTCCCATGCATCTAGTAAACGATTGTAGTATCTGGGCCCTTCGATAAACTTTAAGAACAGATGTGATTCTGGACCGGGAAATATCCTTTCCATTGGTGCACTTCGAGCTAATTCATCTTCGGCTATAATAAGGCACCGCAAGTCGTCTGGAGTTAAATCTTCCAAAATGTTGTCCAAGTACTGTAAAAAATTCACAATATATTCGTACCAGACAAGATGACTGGATCATCAAATGGTACTTACATCCTCTCGACATTCGATGGATTTGTTTGTGAACTGATTATGCTTTTTAGTCTCCTCAGGCGATAGACACATCGTATACAATCTTTGATCATAACAAAGTGGACCTCTTAGATCGTACTCCTTCAAAATTTGAGCTTCTTGTTCATCTGATAATTTCGGAGGAACCTGAAAAAAAATCAATAGTCGCAAAATTTCTGGGTAACCAATATGAAACCCTACTTGATACATAGCGGCATTCAGTACAGCCTGAATCAAAGGTCCTTTCACATGTAAATCGAGAGGAAGATCTGAATGCAATGAAGGTGAAATGTTCACTTCTAATAGCCACGGAACCAAATTCTCGTCTAGAAGAACATCGAAGCCAAATAATTCATAGCAAGAATATCTACTGTTCGCGTTCATTTTAAACATTCGATTAAGGCAGCTTTCACCAGAAAGAACTGTTCTTATGACGAGATTACGCAGTGTGCCCCAAAGACGTTTTGTATTGATTCCACGCGTACGAAAGTACGACCATAGTGATTTTAAAGTCCATTTATGTCCTTGGCACGCGTTAAAATCTTCGTTTCTAGCATAATTCGCCGAAAGTTTATTGATGCTATAATTCGTAAGATGCATACAACGATCACTGAGGGTGTCTAATTTATCGCTGTATTGCACTGCAATTGAAAATTTTAATAAGTCTGTGCAGAATTAATGCAGTAGTAGTCTAGTCTCTGTACCTGAAGCAAATCTAGCTAATCCATCTGTATGCAGGAATATCCTCAGAGGGTTTATAGATGTAACTACAACGTACAGCCGTAAATCGAATTTATTACCGTTGATAAGAAGCGGTTTCTCTATGTATCTGAAGACGGAAAGGGTAAAAATTTTCTCGCGGACAAGTATGTGCTTACCTTTGTACAATTAAAGGCCTTTGTTTAGGAATTTCAGACCATCTACTAACTACTTTTATTCCAGAGCCTCGAGCACTTGCTGGCGGTTTTATAATCCACTTTGTACATCTTTTGGCATATCTGGGCCAAGCCTTTTTCAATATTTCTAAATCTTGTGGTAAAATAAATGTCCTGGAAAAGAAACATTTAATTTTCAAGCACGTACAGAAAGGTGGGAAGATATACTTTTGCATAAAACCAAATTCTCTTTTTCCATGTTTTGTCATGTATTGTCTTAGATTTTTCCATGCGCTGTCCTTACGTCCGATTTTAAATGATCCTGGAAGATGGTTGTACTTTTGGTGTGAGCGAATTTGTTTGAAACAAGGACTCTTCATATGTTTTTCCCAAGTCCCCATCCAATCGTTAGTTTCTGTTGCAAATTTAGACTCTTTTGTTTCTTATTACATTTTATTAAAAATGGTGAAAATTATTTGTAATGACTTAAATTAGGAAAAAGTGAGGGGAAATTCTTTTAATGATTTAATTGTAGTGAGAGAATTTTTACACTATTATTGATTTTTTGGAGGTTTCGCGCATTAAACTAAAGCAGAAATTCTGGATCTTTTCCAATAAATTGGTCCAAATGAATCTTGAGATAGACTTTTGAGGTTTTCTAAGTTTTGTTGAAATGAGTGCTAAACTAACAACAAAAGAAATGAGGGGTATATCCAGGGAGCCCTGGATATTTCCGTAAATCTGATAAGGCAAACCATTACAACTGTTGAGAAATGGTTTCCACACCTTTAAAAATGTCTCCCTTCAGGAGTTGGTGGGTGGTCAGTCGGACATCACAATAATTTTCAATTATTGAAATATTTAAAAGAAGTAATAATCTTTTACCACAAATATACTTACTTTTAATTAAGCGAAAACCAGAATTCAGAATGACCCGCTTAACTATCCTGGGCATAACATTACTGTGCTTCCATTTGAGAATTTTGTGCAGGTCTAAAGGCATTGGGGGTCCTTTCTCCACGTGCGAAGAGAATGTCAGGTAAGGAGGAACAAAACGGAATAAGCTTGGAGTGAAGGGAGATTTAGGTGTAATATACTGTGAAGTTGTTGTCGAATTCGAAATTAATGAAGTAACATCGGACTCTGGAGATTCTTCGGTATCTTCGTCTGAATCCAGCATATACGCGTATCCTTTGTATTCATCTTCGGAGTCTGAAGTCGATTCATATATGTCATCTTCGTCAATGTCTGTGAGATGATAAAATTAGTACCTACATACGGAACTTGTGTATGGGGTGGGGCAACTTCTACATACCTCCAAGATCATCCTCATCATCGTCGAATTTACTTCCGTCATCTGATTTATCATCAGATTGATTTTTCTCTTCATTCTGACTCTGAGGCACAGTCTTCGTCACTGGATCCTCAGTAATGACTGGTGTTGTAGTTAGCGATGTCGTAGTTAACGGTAAAGCGGGCTCGACAGCTGGTAAAATACTTTCTTTACCAATATCTTTAAATTTAATAGGTGATTTTGGTCGATGCTTGTATTTCTTATTGATACCATTTAAGCAAACGGGGCCACTAGATTGCACACTATTAACAATACTAACTGGAGTAATTAGTTTGGGTTTATCCAGCTGTGCTGTGCCAAGCAAGCTAGCGTGGTAGGGGTTCATGATTATTTTCGGTGCTGGTTGCGGTGAAGGACTTTTCCTTTTCGGATTAGGACGTTGATTGCTGTGACTGATATGATGACTGTTATTGCTATTTGGCGCATAACTTTCCTCCCTGGCACGCTTTAAAACCAACTTAAATGAATAAAAACAAAACGGAGAAAAGCGACATTTAGAGGTCGTGGTTAGTTTCGGGCGGGAATGAAAAAACAAAACGAGAAAACGACAAACACAAATTTTAATAATTTCACTCAAATGCAAACAGAAATTCGTACAGATATACTTACTTCGTCATCGCATTCCTTCTGGAGATGGTTTTTGTTTGGATCATGTTGGTCTGAGTCACTTCTGGTGCGTATCCTTCTTTTGATGGGTTCCGTCAGCTTTATTCCCTCTTTGGGTACATCACGTAGGCAACCCTCTGGGGTGTGTAAATGATTGTGCTGAGTAAGCAGTTGATTTTTGGTGTGATCCTTATACATTTCGAGCTCCTGTAGCCAAGACTCTCTAAAGTCAAGGATTTCTGGACCTTTGTTGTTTAACTTGTCGTATAGAGTTTTAGTGCCTGAGATATTTTCCTTCGTACTATCGTTTATTATTGGTGGTGATCGCTTTTCACTTATTGGGGCCATTTTCTTCTGGTTCGCTGATTTTTGCTTTTTGTTGTGTCTCCGATTACTTTGTTTCTTCTTTGACGGTCCAATTTCAGTAGGGTCGTGAGATAATTTACATGTAGAACAGACGCGCTGTTTAGTACTTGGTGTACTATCCAACCACCTTTGCAAGTAACCTATACCAACAGGTGATGTGTGAATATCCATGTGGTAATGTTACCAGGGAATTTTACTGGAATGAAATACGATATTAAAATTTCCTGCACAATAAAATTTCTTAATTGTTGTAATAGCATTTGGAGACCATCCCAAAAAAGGAGACATATCTTAAGTTTTAGCATCTAATCTCTAATCCCATTAGGCAATGAAGTAAATACCACCGAAATCATGAGTGAATATTGAAAAAAGACTTTAAAATTGGCAATAGATCAAAGAGGGATTGAGATCACGCAGATAATGTCAATAGAAACGAAAACATCGACTCATTGTTGCAATTTTTATAAGATGCATGAGACAGATGAGCGCTCGAAAAATAAATGATTTATTTATATTACACTTCAGTCCGTAGTGTTAAGAGTTATTTTTAGAACAGCAAGTTCAAGAGTTGATATATTTTCTGACTGCAAGGAACCCACGCTTTTAGAACGACACACATAGGGTTACAGCCAAAATGCGTTTATTTTATTGTATTGCTGTGGGCGTGATTTGTAATCAATCAGAATTTAAGACGGGACCATCGCACTAGCTTCAGTTGCTATGCAAATGTTTGTTTTCTTCAATAAAGTTACATAAAATTCGCATTATTGAACTGTTATCACTAAATTTGCAGATGAGCTATCGAATTTCATTTATATATGCAGTTGGCTCTATTTTCGAAGAAATTTTAAACATTTTCATAGATTGTTTGTTTAAAGTTTCTGTTTTTTTTTCTACAAAAAATAGGAAACCAACACTGACAGGAATCGTGTAGAGTAAATACCGTCCTGTAAAGATATAGGTCATGAAAATCACTAGCAGTACCATGTGTGGCTCTGTGGTGGCTTATTCAAAGGGTTCGAAGTTCCTGCAATTAATGTTCCAAAGATCATGCAACAGGTACAATTTCCTTGAGAATTAGAAAACCGATTTATTGTATTCAGCGCTGTAAAAACCCTTACAAATTAATATTTCCAGTTATAGTCTTTGTAAAAAGAATTTCATATACATAGAGTAATTTATTCTCATCGTCGGGTTTCAGAATCTAATCTTTAGACACGAAAAATTACATTATTTCCTCATGAATAGCCTTCAGGTCTTTGTGATTCTCGTAGAAAGCTGTTCAATGAACGAAACAAATTACAGCCCTACTGCGTAACATTTGGAGAATATGCACTTCCGCTCCATCCGTTTTTGCTGAGTCATTACTGTTTGGGCGGTTTGGTATTATCGTGATGGAAAACGTTGCAATAGTTCTCAGGGAATAATACTCTTGAAAATTTAACTATACTGATAGGTAAAACAAGCTGTACAATAGCTACCTGTTCCTTTTCAATTCCTTCACACATGCATTCTTTAAAAGATAATCAAATTGCAGTTTCAAGATACTATTAGAAGTATAAATTCGAAATAGTCGATTTTTATTTTCAATAATAATGTCGAATTTTATCATATATAACCGTGTCATTGTTAATTTAAAATTTCATCTATGATATGATATACAATTTTTCTAATCCTTAATATATTTGTATCGATATGCCTCTTTCGAAAAATTCTTTTCGATATGCAGAAATTTTTGCCAAAGTTACAAATTTCCAGTATTCCTCCTGGCTTGTCACTCAGCCCTAATGAGAGGCTGGTGAAAACCAGGAGCTCTTACCCTCAGGGATCTTCGCCATAGACCTCGAGAATCCATGTCGAAGACTTCCTGCTAGAGGGCTCCGTTCCGGAGTCCCCAGGCTTAGCCCGGTCGCTCTCTGTATGCCCCTGCCCAGGTGCCTCGGAGGGGTCAGTAGTGGCCGGCACGCTTGTTGGCTGTCTTGCGGAGATGTGGGGTGGATTTACAAAAGATCCGCCGCCTCTTCCGATTGTCCGTTATACAAAAAAAGGATCGTGCTGTGGAAAGGAGGGAGAAGGAACGAAGGTGGGAGAAAAAAAAAACCAAAAAAGACAAAAAAGTGAAGGGAAAAGAAAGAGAAAAAAACAAAATAAAAGTACAAAAAAAGAAAGGGGTAAGAAAGCCCAGCTGCGGAAGTCCCTCTCCTACCTGCTTATGCGTTGGGGGGAGTGTCTGAACGTTCTGAAATGCAGTGGACCTAACGTAGAGCCCTGTGGTTTCCCAGGAAATAAACTTCTTTCATTAGAAAGGCCGTTGTTAATAATCTGAAGTCTATCGGATAGAAAACTAGTCTTTGGATTTGGCAAGTTCCTTACTTCAAAGAATCAGCTGTGTTTTGTTTAGGTACTAAGACGTATTAACTAGGGATTTAATGAAATAATATAATCCTGTTTTCTCGGAATTGAATCCTTTTCTCAGGCTGGGCTTTTGGATTTTACTGAGAGAACGGAATCTGAAAAAAAAAAAACTAAAGACGATTATGCGAACTGAGCGGTTAGACAGGACATTTTCAATCCATCAGGCGTGGGTACGTAAATGCCTTTTTAAGAAATAGAAAGAAAAATAATAACTTATTATAAATTGAAAATTAATAACAGGAAAAATAACACAGGAAATAGTAATAACAATAGAAAACAATAACCTTAAAGCTAAATTTGAAAGGAAAAGAATATAATAAAAAAAAGAAATGAAAAATGATAAGATTGCAGTTGCTGTCAGTTACCAAAGGAGGTATAAAAATAAATGGAATACAATTATTGAAGCTACCTCAAGTTTATTGCTATCAAAATTTAGAAAAAACAGGTTGCCAAATAAAGTGAGGCAAGATGAGTACTTTAATTAACCTGATGAGGCACTGAGAATGCAGACGGACGGTACATAACACTTGACAGGTATAGGAAAATCCTGGATCACGTAAGAGATCAGGGAACTCACGATGCCAGAGAACAAGATCAAGTTCAGTCCTCCACTTCTGCTAAAGTAGACTTGCACATCATCGAGATACATATGAATTTTTAAATCTACCGCAGCTTCCTGAAGGCCATTTATAAAAATGTTGATCCCATTTCCCATTCGTGATCCTGGATGGGTGGAGTTTTATTAAAAATTGGAGAAAGATGGTAAATTTATGAGGGGAATCCTACGACTTAAAGCTATTTTATGGGATTCGTTTAAGCGCTATTTTAAATTCTGTAAACATCTATGAAGATGTAAGCTTTAGAAATTTGTGATTGCTCGTTATTCTATGAATATTCTAAGCGTGCAAGATTTATACATAGAATCCTTTCTTTCAAATTTGATGTAATTTCCAATTCAATTTTTACTGATGTAGAAAGTTTGCTAGGCAAAATTTGATGATTACTAACACAAAGTGACTGAGGCGGATTTCTCGCGACTAGGGATGACTAATGTTGTCCTATATAATCCTTCAAGAAAAAACAAAAAAAAAAATTACGTAAGCACCTACATAGGCTGTTCAGATTATTTTTGTGCATCGAGAAAAACTCCGCCAAGGGCAGTACTGCGATGATTGATTTTTCGCTCCCCTGAATTGAACTCAAATTCAAATCTGTTCGCAGGCAAGCCATGAAATAAAGAGGCGCGAGATAAATAATTGAAAGTGATGCACGCAAATGAAATTCTTGATCTCAATTAATCAGCCCAAGCAGACGGCCTGGATACCTTCCACCGTTGACTGTGGGCAGTTAGACTATGCCAGGCCAAGCAGGCAAGCGAGCAAATATTTTTATCGATTGCAAATCATGCTAATCAGAGAAATACATTTCAAGAACACACATAGGTGTACGGTCGAATGGACAGCTCTCAGCGGGAATACACAACACAACACAAGAAAAGAAAACAACGGAAACTGTGAACTTCTCAGATGCTTTCGTCTCGACCTACAGCGTTCAATCAACCCGTCTCAAGATGAAACTGCCTAGTTTAGTAGTTTACACGAAATAGGGCGCATTTCCTATGATTATACTAATTACAATTGTAGCGTTTGCTGCCTTTGCTGGGCTGGTCGAATAAAACTGCTACATTTTCTGCTTTTAACAGAATTTTTAATAACCCAACGTTAACTCGCCAGCCAGAGCCAACATCTTACGTGACAGCAATGGAATCTCTGGTACATTTTTGATACAAACCTAACCTCACTTCCATGACGGTGTTGTCCATTCCAAAAATGTTTCCTCAAAATTCTCCTCTCACAACTCAAATCACAAGAGTTTATAAATTAAACTGCTCTTAAAACTATCACTTTTAGCGATTCCTAGGCAATTTTCACTGGAATTCCACTTATTAACGCCAGCTAATCAATTGCAATCGACTAGTGCATAAACAAACCCAACCAGGCGTAATCGAAATCAATAAACGCTAGACTTGCAGCGCCCCGAATATCTTTCCTTCAAATAAATTTCACGGAAAACACTGACCCGTTTGGATTAAATTAATTGATGAGCAATTTCTCGACACGGCCACAATCATCCAAGCAAAATAACGTTCATATTTTCTGGATAACACAAAGTTGTCGCCAGCCGAGGTAGTCCAGACCACCTCACCCGCTCCCGTGTTCCGTACCGTTTAAGTTTATCTGAATCAAATGTAATGTGGCCGCACTCTGTTCCTGCCCGCCGCTGCTGCTTCGTTTCGCGAGTCCACAAGTTCTAGCTTTATTGTGCAGCAATATGACTACACCTAAACATTACAAATTCCATGACTAAACATTACAAATTAGTGCGCACACATTCACACTTCACTCACACATTCTCAAGAAGCCACATAAAAAACTTGAAGTTCAAGAGCAGCAGAATGAGACCAAAGTTATGTTGGAATGGGGGAAGGAGACAACTGCTAGAGACTTTGTTTATAAGGAAATGGTGCAATCTCATAGAGTTGCCAGGTTGTCAGGTGCTTTTTATGAGGTGAAATGGGGTAGCGGTCGTGTAGAGGACTTAATTAAAGATGTCCGGATCCAAATTTCTTGTTACTAATATTGCTTACAGCTGTGTCCCACGTTTACGCCCCACATAAGACAATAAATTTTGCGCTTAAGCGAGAAATACTACTAATTGAAAAGTGCTAGAAAAGGCTTAAACATGGAGAAACATCTAATTTGTTTTGGGTCTGATTTTTTAAATATATATGTTGGATCTAATTTGTGCTGAGGATATATCGACAACACGTTGCCAAATAATATGTCAAAATTTTCTTCTTCTAAATGCGTGATGAAATAATTAAAAGTAAAATTCCCAGTGTTCGTGCCAAAATTCTTCAATTTCCTTTGCAATTTTCGGTAATAAATTATCTTAACTAGCACCGGAATAATAAACTCATTAACCCACTTCACTCCTCTGTCTCCCCGATCAACCTACCTGTTTTCGTTAATAGCATCTCTTGCAAATATTTGGAATATTTCCACTGAAAAGCTGTTGAACTGTCTACCACTTGAGATTTAAATGCCAAATCGGAGGAATAAATGGCAACGAAATGGAAGTGAGAAGAGATTCCTGCGACGACGACGATGGCGAAACGCTTCCATATTATGCGTGCCAAAAATTGTGGACAACGAATCATCATCAAGTGGTGGCCGGCTATTTATAGTCATCGATAAAGTTTTAATTTTCAGAAACGTAAGTTTCTTGCAGTGAGTTTCTACGCGGTATGTGTAATTTTGTTGAAGCACATGTCCAAGTCAAATTGAAAGACTTTAATTGGGCGGGAAAGTTTTTCCCGCCTTGTGATCTTTTTCCGGCTGTGTGACAAGTGGTAAAAATTGTGGACATCTCAGGGTAACCTGTTGGCATTGAGTGAAAAAATTCGGCAGAGGGTCTAAATTTAAATAACGTTACACGATTTCAGAAATTTCCCTTAGAATTCTTTTTTGGATGATTAATAAAGCTACTGATGGCCTTTTGGCTCACAAATCTTGCCTAGTGCCTATGCACCCACGCCATCCATATAATAAATCAGAAAAAATGTTGAAAGGAAAATTAAAAAGTGGCACGAGATTAAAAGTCACAGATTCATCCATTCATTCACCCAAGCACAATTTTATTTACAGGAAAACTTTTCATTTTATCTTTGAGACAATTTCGTATGCGAATTTTATTTTTTACATGGCCGAGATTTTTAATGGGTGCTTTTCTTTCGCGAAGGTATTTAAAGCAACATATCGATGTGTTAAGAGCAAATTGTCATTCTCAGAAGTATTTATGGAGGTGGAGAAAGAATAAATTGTTGAGGTGAGATTTTTTATTGTTTCTGGGGATTTTTCGGAGATGCATCACACTGTCCTTGGAGGTAATTTTTCGCATAGACTGGCAGATATATTTATTTATATATGGGTTACCGCAGGGATCTAAGAACCACAGAGTCGTTCCAAGGGAGGTCTCTAAGCGCAAATCCGATGAACCTGTGCTGAACAGACTCATTTAAATTTGAAGTGCTTAGATCCAATAATGATTTTCAAATTTTTAGGTCAGGTGAGATGCCTTGATGATGACTATCACTCCGAAAGAAAAGGACAGTGTCATAATTGACCACTAGCGAGATCGGAGAACTCCATTTAAATCAAAAAGGACTTCAGATGTCGACCACAGAAGTGTTTTCAATGCGTCCAGTCAAAATCATCCTACCTGCCGATTTAGGCAGGATCAAAGTTTCCTAATTAAGAACCTGTGATTGATTCTATCAAAAAACAAATGCTTCCGAAAAATCTAAAAGGACCAGCACTAAGGAGGTTCATATGTTATTTCGTCAGGAGTATCAGAGGTTCTCCAGCGCAAATGCTTATTAAACATTTTCCAGATTCTATTAGAATTATCTACGATAACCTAACATATAACTGGAAAACTGTTTTCATAGTGTAGAGATAACTGCTAAACAGAAATGAGACAGCAATACAAAAATAATATAGTTTTTCTCATCGAACAGTAGTTTGCAGTCTATAGTTGTACATGTCCATGATGTCATCAAGTTTTCAAATCGCAGTATTTGAATTGCGCAAACACTTAACAAAGACGATGGTAGTGTAAAAATTATCTGCAATATAAACTGGACACTGAAATGCGTAGGAGAACCAAGATTTATTTTTAGAAAAAGTGACTACACAAGATCAATGTTTGGAAAATCGTTCAGAATTTAACTGTTTAAAAATTTGCACGTGGGTGTTTTAAATAACTCGTCAGCACATGTGATGCATTTCAGTACGATTTACATTCCCATTTTAAATAATTGTTTTTACCGGAAATTCCATTCTTTAAGTGATTTTATAAATAATAAAATTGATATTTCAAGAAACCGGCGGAAGTGGACAAACCACGTCAGAGTTGAATCTAACAAAAATGTGATTACAAATTCAGTAATTAGATGCTGTATTTAAAAACATATCACCTGTTCTTAATTAAAATTTTTATTCATGACAAATACCTTTTTCAGAAGAAAATGTTGTACATCATTTTAAATCTGGTATTAATACCATTAAAACAAAAATATCATCGATGTTAAAATGCTTTTTGCATGAAATAATTTTATCCAAATTATATATTTAAAAAATTTCACAATTTTCATTAAGATTTATCAATAAGAAACACAATATTCATTTTTAAACGCTCACCTCGAACTAAAATCACTGGAATAACACGGCAGTTTTTAAATTTCTTTTACTTTCTGGACAATCTTTTACGAGGAAAATCACGCGTAAACAACAAGTATTTAGAATTTACACAGTGTATTAAAAAGTATTTTATTATCTAGACCAAAGAAAATTAACTAAAATAAAATCTCACTACGAAAAAATTTAACTTTTGATCGTTCGTTTTGACTCGCTTCCTTGGATTGGCAATTTTCACTGGAATTTCACTTATTAACGTCCCAGCTAATCAATTGGAATCGAAACTATAAACAAACCGAGCCGGGCGTAATCGAACAGATTGGATTAAATTAATTGATGAGCAATTTCTCGACACGGACCAAAGCAAAATAAAACGTCCATTTTTTTGGATAACACAAAGTTGTCCGCCAGATAGTCCACGCAGCTTTTACCTAAGCTTTCAAACTAAAACCTGTCATTTATAGTGCCTCCTCTTTAAACCTGTCATTTACAGTGCCCTCTTTTTTAACCTTACAATTGTACAACTTTAGTACAATTAGAAAATTAGTACACGCACAATTGACAGGTTTAAATCTTAAATACATAAACCTAAACCTTATAAATTCTAACGTAACCTTACAAATTAGGCCTGTACTTTTAGTTTTACAGCTAGTTAATTGTGGCATCTGTCGGTGGATGGGAGAGTTAGGAAGCCTGAATTTATTTTTGCTTTATTTTCTTTACTCATTACTGGAAACAGCATATTTTTAGTTTTTTGAAAAAGAAATTAATACAACATCGATTAACGAGTTTTTTTGTCTGAGAATTACAGAAAAATGTTGTCTAAAGTTAGCAGTGTGGAAAGTATTAATTTCAGAATTGAAATGTATTTCAAACGTCCGTCATTAAAATGTCTTTACAGTAAATTTTAAATTCTTGATTATTCATTAATAAATTAAATGAAGCCTTATAGTACAGTTCTAATGGTGAAATGAAGAAAACAGAAATAAAATCTCCCTGAGAGAAAAAGAAACTTTTTTATATATCGTTCGCCATTTTCAACAGCGCATCCTTTGTTGATTTGCATGTCCGGAAATTTCTTTTATTAATTAAAGGCAGCACATATTCGCTTTGAAAAAATGTTGATGATTTTATAGAAAGATAATGAGAATAATACTAGTCTTTAATTTTATATATTGCAAGAGTCTACGCGATTGTTTATTCATTCTGTCAAAGCCTTCGTGTGACATTAGCCATGTTTTTTTTGGGTCCAGATCATCGAGTAAATATAACAAGAGGAGAAAGTGAGCATTCAATGACAAACTAAAAGAAAATACCCACCAAAGAAGGATGCTTCGATATGTAAATAAACAAAACGGGCAACATGTTCTCTTCCACATCAAATTGAACACGACGAATAAAATTCTGCACTCTGTTCCAGAATTAATGTCAGTACAGCGCTTATGGGTCGGGAGGATCTCTTTGTATTTATGAATTAAAATTTTAAAATAACGAATGAAGGTGCAACATGAAACTTTATATTGCCGTCAGCCCCACACTTTGATGACTTTTGGTAGGTAGGCGTTAAAACTTACGTAGAATTCCCGGCAACAAAAACTTGAGTAGAATTTCATCGCAAGGACGTTTAGAAGAAGAACTGCAGATACCAAATCGGGAAAATTGTTCAGCAGAGTTACCTGTCACATCGGGCAAATTCATCAACATTGAGGAGCTTCTGCAAAAATCACCAAAGGATAAAGCACCACAATAGGTTTCATCAGATCGAGTCTGTCCCTCCTCTCCCCTATTATAACAATAAAGCAATCACCAGCAACTCCTGACCGGAACATGAACATGGCGTTTAGAAGACCGGGAAAATCAGCTAACCGCTGTTGAAGACCGGACTTGGACCGTTGAAATGTTCTTTTTTCTTCTTTAATTTGTTTTTTTAATTCTATTAAGAAAGGATACAACACGTAAAGTTATGCAGAATCGCTACCATCTTTATGAATTCGACTTACATGCTACAATTATTGATGGAGCAACAGAGCAGAGCCGAAACGAAAACAAATTAAATAAATTGGGTGCGACTGTCAACATCACATTTGGCCATTTTGTCTTGCTTTTGAGAGTTTAATTGTTATAAAGAAAACCGCCAATTCAAATTTTTTGTAAACCTTATCAGGTGTTCATTATACAATTATGCGTCGAATGAAATTAGTCCGGAGTCGATATCATTTTTTGTTCTCGAGATATTCGAGAGGAAAAAAAAGTTCATGAACGTACGAACGTACGTACAGACACACACACACACATAGACATCTTTCTAAAAGCGATGAATTCGGACCTCCAGGGACATCGAAACGTGGAAATATGGCGAAAGTTTCAATTCGAAAAATCGGACCCATTACAATAACTTCCAAATGGGAAATTGAAGATAGCTTGCTCGAAAAATAGCAAGTTTGATGGATACCGTTTTCACTCTCTTTATATTTTTCAGTACATCCTTCAGTTTTCGCCTTGAACAGCTTAGCAAGAAAGGGCATCAATAATTTTAAGCGGGTGGCTAAGGTGGTTGAGGCGCGGGTTCAATTCCCATGGTTTATTCTGTCAGTGTAATCATGGCCTTAAACTTTCAGGCCAAAACTTATGGCTTACATTCGACATTTGTCAGGTTAAAAAATTTCCCAATCTCTTCTTGCCTAAAATTTCTCTTCGACTCAAGGGTCAATTTATATCGCAACAACATGCATTTTTGCTAGAAACCTGAACTAGATGGTCTTATTGATTGATGATGTGTAAAAAAAGAACAAAGAATGAAAGGGAAAGAAAGTTTGATAGTTAACCTCTTAAATCAAATTTTTCTCACACTATCAGGGCTGAGATGTTACATTTTAAGTAAATTCGATGATAAACAGCTTCCACTTTTGTTTTTGTTCGAAAAGACTGTACCGAGTTGGCCGCACATAGCCTTTACTACTTCACCGGGCGAGAGGGCGAGTACGAATGGCTCTCTGAAGAATAAATTTAGAACTAGCCTATATGGCGCCCCGATGGGCTCGGACCTCTGCTTAGAGTGCACTTGCGGGCTGTGGGATCGCGGAGTGAAGTAGGACATCTTGTTTCCATCTTTTACGTCCGACCATGTAGGTTTTTTTTAAATTTACTTTTTTATCTGGTTCTGTATAGCTTCTACGGATTCTTGCACTCCCATCCTATGATAAGTAGAATAGAAGTGGAAATTCAATCAGAACTCCAGCATCTAGAAGTACTCACCAAAGAAAAGCTAACTGTTTTGTAGATTTAGAACAATACGAAGTGGCTATTGGACAGGAAACCCTCGTGTATATTAAGTCCCAAGTGAAGATACTTCATCAAACTCAGGTCCTCTAACACTGAAACTCAGATACAGAAAAATCTTCAAATAAAAGGATGCTGCTCCCTTTTATTGGGGAATATTTCCCAGCCTTTAAAACTGAATATAAAAGTCCAGCGTATGTAAATTTGGCAACGTTCCCCTTTCGGTGAACGCAATTCAATCTGTCCTTCGTTGTGCAGAATTAATTCAAATATTTACAAAATATTGACGAAAGCAGGAAATTATATCACTGCCCAGGTAAATTATCCCTTTTCGTTCTTTTTGATCTGAAGCGGCTCATGGAAGATGAAGAGACAATGGAAGCAGGAAAGTGTCATATATACAAAAGGGATGCCGCCCTGCAG
>QYTT01078543.1:7263-24136 GCA_006980735.1 Dasypogon diadema | reverse complement strand
GTACTAAATTAACAAAACATATTACAAAAGTGTAATCAAATTACTTTTGAAAATACATTCAACCATATCCACTTCCTCCTTTAAGTTATTTATAAGATCAGCCCTCTTTAGGACACGTATTAGCCTAATGAAAGTCATCATCGTTCATTTCAAGGTGGCAACCAGTGAAAGTAGTATTACAGCAAGCAATGTCTAACAAAGTGCTTTTTATCATAATGTTAGGAAACTATTATTTTGGCAGATTATTCTGTTTGTATACATTTAAAATCATCCGTAAAAAAAATTTATTTATTGCGACACATTCAAAAAAATCGATGTTATGTTGCTTTTTAGCTAATCTTTGTGCATTTATAGTGGGACCATTTATTACTAATATGCTAACGGATAACATAGAAGCTTTAAAAATTAAATCCTTGCTAAAAACTGTGGCTTTGCAGCGTATTTTTTTGCTGTATGTGAATACTGTACTTACTTTAATGATTCAATTCAAAAATCGAGATAAATTTATTAACCTTCTAAGTGAATATTTAAAATTACTTCAGTATAGTCAAATTTTCGAGCGACAGAAAATATTAAGCAAAACAATGTATTCGACACTTTGTTGCGGAGCAATTTTTTCTGCATATCAACTTATTTCCTTATCCTACACTCTCGTAAAAAGAATTAAGGATACCGGACCAACCCTTTTAACTATAGCACCATTTGTACTGTGGGTAGTGGTTTATCTTATATATGCAGTGCTTTTAAATATTTTTTCAGTTGGTTTACTCATTATAGTAGGATTTTTTATTAGAGCGAACTATAAACTTAACCTCATCATGAAAGACATTATATCTACAAAAAAGAATTCCAGTTATATGCAAAAATGTTGTGATTTTAGTGATAAATTGAATGACTTAACCACATTATATCGAAAACTATTTCGCATTTTAAAAGAACTAAACAAATTGTCGCAGTTTCAAATGCTATTTTGGATCATTTATGGTTTCATTGAGGCTGTATCTCATAGTTATTTCTACTATTATTGTTTGGCGTACATTCCAGAAGCTGCTAGTGAATCAAGCATTATTTACATTGTTAGCTACATAATCCAGATATACTGTTTGGTATGGATTTCAGATATGCTTAAACAAACGCACGCTGAAGCAGGTAAAATCATCGGTATTTACTCTTTATTTATTCAACCTGATTCCCGCCTAGAAGAATCGGTAAGTAACTTACGTGTTTATTATAAAACATCACCTATCCGTTTTTATTTTTCAGATACAGATTTTACAATTAGAACTGAATAATGATGACATTAATATAAGTATATGTGGATTACATACGCTGGATAAGGAATTCTTCTTTTCGATATGCACCGCGTCGACAATGTACCTTCTATTATTGATACAATTTGATAAAACTGTGAAAAACTAAATATATAAATTAAAAAAATATGATGGACAGGTGGAAATAACATTCCTTCTATAATAATCTAAAATTAGTTTTACATGTAATCATAATTTCATATTTTTCCACTCTAATCGCAACACAAATACATAACATAACAAGGTTTAATTATCGAATGCTAAGTGAAAGCAAATATAATGAAAATAAAGTTAGATAGTGGCCTAAATAACATATATAAGCCGATAAAGTGGTTAAGAGTATTAATTTCTGCACAAACATCACAAATATATTATATTTTCGACTGTTGTAATAATTTGTAAGCCGAAAAAGTGACAAAATTAATTATGTTCAGATTAATGACACATGTAATAAATTTTCGAAAATATTTCAACAAGATTTTACTTTTAATCTTTACATTTTTATTTTCCGTAGCTAGAAAAAATAGCAAATAAAATAAATTTTTGCTTGATTATTACAAAGCTCAGCCACTCAGTGTTCGAATTTTCTTTTCAGAAATTCTACAAAATAATTGAAACATGAGTGATCGAGTTCTATGGTACTCAAGCAAAAATTTACCTTATCTCGTATTTATTCATTGGAAATATTTAAGAATTTTATCCTATTATTAAAATGTTCTTTACTAATGAAATGATCAAGTAATTATCAGATGAGGATCAACTAATTTGTTTTTAGTTTGAATTAGGTTGGGCAGCAATATTTAATACAATACGATCTTCGATCACTTACCACTTCAAAGAGGTACAACTAAGCTTCCAACTTTTATTTAACACGTTGTCTGCCGTACTACGGTGTCACCGGTGAGCGGCGCAGGTTTTTCATTATCGAGAGGTATCCTCACCATAGGCTTGATCTTCTTGTGTTAAGAGAACAGATAAGAGAAGGAGTTATATAAATTAGGAAAATGATAGTTATACAAGCTATACAAGAGTTTCGCAGAAAACTGTGTTGTGTGTAATGGCTTCTTTCAGCGACAGAGACAGAAACTGCTCGTAACATAGTCGTGTACAATTCACCATGTAAAAAGTAGGAAGCAGGCCCAAGAAGGAAAAGGCCTACTTTGTCAAATATTTGCTCTTGAGCCTTGTTAGAGGTAATTGCGTAGGTGAGACACACAGGGAACTGATGGCGACAGGAGATGAACTCCCTATTACTTTTATTTTTATTGTAAAAGTATCCGTTTTCCCACCACCCAGCGGTAGTATTCGCAGTAATTGTTTTAAGAAGGAAATACCCCGTGTAAGCCTAGTCCACTTTACATGCGAAGTAAAACTTACTTTACACTGTATTATTTCTTTATGAATCAAATTTCTTTATGAATCAAATCGCAATTCATACAAATTTAAATTCGTTTGTGAATTGCGTTCACATTTGTATGCATGAATTAAAGGAACTTATATCCAAAATTCATGTAAAATAAATCAAGCTGAAGTTCATGTACATACGAAATTGCAAGTGTTCATATATGTACGCCTTGGAAGTGGATATCTACAGTCATGCAATTTCAATGCGTTCCACGAAAATGGATACTTCAAGGCACAATTTTTGTAGTGCCTGGTGAATATTAATGAAAGGGATTTTTATATGTAAAAAGCAGGTGGAGAAAAGCCCCAAAAAGACTTTATATAGAAATATATTCATAATCGCAAATTCATTTTCATTTTTTGTAAACTTCCCTAATATATATTATATTAGCGCAAAATACATTGAAATACTTTCTTTTCACCTAGAAAGAAATTTTCTATTCATGTGGACATTTTTCAAGTGTTTTTCGAAGTGAATTTCATTTCAAAAATTTTTTGTCTACACAATTAAATGCTAATTTAATTGTGTATAGCTTCTTTCCGAATTGCCAGTTGCACAACAATTTACACCTTATATTGTTTTAATCAATTTACTGTTCGGTGTTCTTTATGCTGTTATGTCTATGGGTCTTTAATTGTTAACTAATTTTCGAATGTTTCGCCTCAAATTTAAACAAAAAAATTTATCATTTTTATAGTTTCATTATTATAAAAATTCAGAGAAGCATCGCCGATAGATTTTTATTTTTCGGAGACCGAAATATTATCGTTGGCAAAAAACAGTCGTATAGAGTACAGAGCAAAATATTTTTGCATACATTTTATCAAATAATGTTTTGTATAAATTTTCTCCATGGCAAGTAATTAATTCTTATAATTTTATATTTTCGAAAACAATGAAATAAACCAAAAGAAGGTTTTTTTAATTCCATATACAGTTCGTCATATCAAAAACTCGGACATCTAATTACAAACAAATATATATAATACTACTGCTCAAATATGATGAATTACCAGCAAAATTTCAACACTTCAGCTTCTTCTCTCGAAATCTTTTTATCTTCCAAAACCATATTTTTCTGATAGTCAGCATCACAAAGGTTGAGATTATAGTATTTTTATTTGACTTCCTTGATAAGATAAGATTGACGTGTTTATCAAATATACTTAGAAAGACGTTAAATATCACCTATATATTTGTTGTGCATCCTCATTATGAACATGGAATACTTTGTAAGTTGTGCAATTTGATTAACTAAGAATAAAAAATTAAGAAAACAATAGTCATGACTACTTGCTGTAATAAAATCTGTTATTAAGTGCTATGCAGGCACTTTGAACGGATGAAACATCGCACTTTTCTTGGCATTTAAATTATGTAAATTAGAATTGTAGTCAATGCGGGGTTAGGGACCGATCAATTATGATATATTGTCTATAATTAATACGATCCCTTTTTTCTCTTGTAATTGAGGGATTTCTTAGTATATTCAGATGAAAGGCTCCTCAAATACAGTGAATATCCGGTGTAACAAATGATATAAACCCAGGCCCGTTCGGTATTAAAATTCCCCGTGATTGTGGAGTATTTAGTTTTTACATACTATTCACTGTACATGTATTTTTAGCCATGCCAATACTGTTTGACTAATTAAGAACTTATGCCGACCTGAAATCTCTTTTGGTCATTTTTTATTAAAAAACAAATTAAATGAGTGGGAAAATTGTAACATTTTTTTTATATTTGACCAAAAGAACTATTGATACGTGCGACAGTTCAAAGCATTATTTTCAAAGCAATGACTTTGTGAACGTGATATCTCACACCAAAGACATCTGAAATAAAAAAGGCAAAAACACTTGCAACCCACAATTAATTCTTTTTGCTTTCTTGTGGCTATTATTAAAAACTTTTAAATATAATATTTCGATGGAACTTTGAGCTTTATTTAATTTTTCTTACATAAATTTTTATTACTCAGCATATTGAAAATAAAAAATTTTCTTTTAATTGATAAATAATTTAATTTATAAATAATATAATTTATAAATAATTTAATTTAAAATTTCAGTTTAAAAAAAATTATTTTTTGAGAAAAAACTATTTAAAATTTTAAAACCAACTTGTGATCAGTCACCGGTCTAAGTTTATGCCAAGTCCATAAAACGAACTTTGCTAATCTGTTGCAGGTTCTTGAGCGTCTATACTGGCCCAGAGGAAAGCCATTTTTGCTTCTTTGGAAGCCCTAGTGGTCCTCCCACTCTTATTGCGATTTTGAGATATTAAAAGAATATGTCGGACCATCGAATCAAATGGAAGTTATTAACCGAAATAAGTTTCATTGTGTGAGGACAGCAATTTCCATACGAGTCCATTAAAACTTTTGTTATGATCTCAAGTGGATCCTTTCTAGAGTTTCCCAAAAACAGTTTCTCCAAAAGTAATTTCCCTAAAATAATTTCCCCAAAAATAATTTCCCTAAAAACATTTTCCTCAAAGAATAGTTTCCCTAATAAGCAATTTCCCTAAATTTTTGAATTTCAAACCTTTTCTTGCTGTTTTTGCTCCTTTCACAAACTGCTTCTTTTACGATTGTGTCTGCATTCAATATTTTTGCTTGTTTTACAAACTGTGCCTCATCATCTGGATAAGAAGAAGATACTAGAGCAATCGAACTAGACATGTTCCAAAGAGAATTAAGAAAACTACAAAAGAAAAATGAAGAGCAAACAAAATATAAGAGTATATAAAAGCGTAGAACAAGAATAGAGTAAGGTTTCTATCTATCGTTTTATTTAATTTTTGATCTAGAGGTGAAAAAGTAAAACAAATTATTTTCAAAATAAGCTTACAAGACGTGCGGTAGTAGCAAAATCGTAATAAATACATAGTAGCTTTCTTACTTTTCCCTAAATAAGAATTTTCTGCATGAGCGAGCGCTCGCTTGTGCGGAAAATTCTTAATTAGGGAAATTGCTTGTTAGGGAGATTTTTAATTAGGGAAATTGATTTTAGGAAATTCTTCGCAAATCTGATAATGATGGTACATAATGATAATATGTGATCTATATTGCTTTCCTCATAATTTCTACAGAAGTCTAATGACTGTGAATGGCTCTTTATAGTTGGCTAAAGGAGGCGGACACTGATAGAGGAAGCAAAAAAAACTGAATAGAGTGGACTCCAAAGCAGACGATGAGCTGAGACAAACAGATGTCTATAGCGAGCTTTTTAATTGACAACTTAGCTATGTGGCAAACAAAATTGGAAAAACTTTAGTCTTTTTAAGTCTGTCTCCCAAAAAGTTGTTCTTCTGAAAGTTCTACAGCGGCCTCCCTCTTTAAATATCAGGTAGGAAAGCAGAATAATGGAAAAGCTTTCCTTCAAAAGCACGTAAAGACAATTTACATTATATTCCTAGCAATAATTAAAACAATTACAAAAAGAAATAGCCCAATATTTATTTTAGACATTAAAGAATTTTCCACATTTAAGTCTAGTTAAGTGTAAGCACGCATTTTTTATTATTTATCTGAGGTGTGCTTAAAAGTAAAATGCGATGAATTGTATACGTTTGGTACATTACAATACAAATTTATGTATTTTCGACTGTATTGATTATTTAAACAACTATCGCTTTCAAATTTAGAATCAGTCTGCTTTCTGAAACAATAAATTGAAAAGAATTCTCTCCAGCACAAAAGTGATAAACGATTTCAAGTATTCTCATTATTTCCGTTTTATTACTTAGAGAAAGTAAAAGTGTTCCTATTTTCTCAGCATTATTGAATGCTAGTTGCCACTTACTTTAGTCGTAAAATTGCTTGGTTTCGCGTGCACCAAGCGCGACTGCAGTAAAAATCGAACTCGAAAAGGTCATTGACTGGACTACTTCTGTTCTATACTTAGAACTCGATTTTACTGATTGAAAATATTTAATGCAACTCAAACGCAATGTACTTACGATTTCACTTTGCAATTTCGCTATGTTGTAATTTGCTTGGGCCAAACGAACACTTAATGTCGCAACATCACTGGTTAATTGAGCTCTCTCTCCGGAATTTCTGTCCACCAACTTTAGCAACTTATCCTCCAGACTCTGATTGACTTTTTGCACTCTTTTATGAGACTCATACAGCCGGTCGTACTTGTCCTGCCATGCAATTATACTATCCTCGAGCTCCACCTGGCGATCCGATTCCCGTAAACAAGCCGTTTCCATGGCAATCAGTTGGTTTTGCTTCTCAACTAGCGCCTGCTTCAACGCTTCGATTTCCGCATGCAGATGCACATCACAATTGTTCTAACGTGAAGAAACACAGGAAAAGTGTTGTAAGTTTGTGTTACATAAAAACTTTGGATAGAATGAATCAAAATATTCGGAAACTGAATGAAAATAGGATGGAATTGCGATTCCCACTAAACTCTTTCGCGCGATAGAGAAAACTAATTAAGGCTGAGTTTCTCAAGAATGGCTTGACCTGTGACTGGGTAGTGATAAGCCGCATTTACCGGATAACGATGTACCATGAGAACGTCTATAACTGACTCCTTATAATCACTCTAAGACGTAAATGTTTCTCAAGGCGAAGATGTATATTAAGTTTCCGCAAGTGATAATGCCCCGAAAAAAACAATTCTTATCAACAAAATTGGGAAATCTGCAAAGTATCTCGTCTACATCCCTCTCCAAATATAATCTCTTGTTATCTCGATTTGGTCTGCTTCCTTTTATCAGTGTAATAAACAAATAGATGGTGCGAAGAAAATTCCCCTAAGGCAGTTGAGTTTTGTTTTTCCTCCTACGTGTCCCCAGATTCAATGACAGATGCCATCTTTCTTGTGTTTCTGTTTATTGCCAAATGCAAATTTTCTGCACAACGATTTTTTCTTACTCCCATGTAATAAGCCTGTGCTCACCTGTTCGCTCGCCACAGACATTTTGCTACACTGATTTCTTCTACTGCATACGGTGATAATCTAACATTTAATTTACTGATTTTAGACAAAAACACTTTTTATGTGGCGATGCTTAACAACTTCTTTTGTACATTTTTGACAGTTTCACGATGGATGGATTGTGAAGTTGTGTCCAATGGGAAAATTCTTAAGATGGTCGGCACCATCACTTATTCCTTGAAAACGGATGAAATTAGCAAGCGGAAATTTCAAAATGCTAATTACTTTCTTCCAATTTAGATTAATACAATTGGAGTAGGGAATTCACAAAATTTCAAACAAATATGTGAAATAAGTACATTAGGAGCCCAGTTTGTAAATTTTTATGGGATTTCATATGGGTATTTAATTTTAAGAAATGAAATCGAATTCATATTACGTTTTTTCAAATTTAGTGATCAACTTAAATCAATACTTGTTCTTAAATAAATAAATATTTGGAGCAAAAAGATTAATAAACAGTTTAAAAAAAAGAAAAACAATTGGAATCCACTCTTTTTCTCCACAAGAAATTAAAACATTAAAATAATAGATTCTAAGTGGGTGGATTTTATTACACTACTCTTTGCTGAGTCTTTTATTAAAAATTGTAAAAGAAGGAAATTAAGACTTTTCAAACTGCTTCAAAGTGCTAATAGCGGGTGTTTCCGCTTTCGTTAGTTGCGGAACCAACTCTATTTTTTGGAGATGTAGTAAATGACGAAAATTTTAGTTAAGATGAATTTGTGCAGTTCTGTCATACAAAAAGAAATTTAATTTGAGCAAATTTGCTCATTTTGTCAAAGAATATGTAAAATCAAAGAATAGATACAGAACATCATAAATGCAATTCCAAAGGTAATCTCTGTTCCGTGCTTTAATTGTGTTCAGCCGTCTAATTTGTAATACGACCTGCGACCTGCTCCCTGACGATGATGTTTTTAGTGCGTCTTTAGAAGTAAAAAAACAAAACCATTACGTTAGATATTCGACTATGGAGATAGCGTTTGTTTGTTCGTGTAAAATATTTTCATCTATTCTCAATTCCCAAAGCAAGAAAATGTAGTAGTCGAATAATAAATGTAGGAAATACTTGAAAAAAATAAATGCAATGAAACTACTACAATTGTATTAGAAGTTACAGCACGTCATCTTCTTCTGAATCTTAAACACCTTTCGCTCAGAAAGCTCTCTCTTGAAACTAAAGAGAGAGCTTTATGAGCCAAAGAAGCTTATAATCTTTCATACTTAGGGTTATGAGAGTGAAGATGATCTTCAGAAGAGGCCGCCATAACCACGGCGGTGGAAGCGGTTTGGTCCGCACAGGCTTAGTTAGAGTAACTATCTGGAGGAAACAGGAACCCCAAAAGGTTTGAATTTACAAGGTAATAATGGCGGATACTGCCGTCGAAACTATGCAAAAAATAATATAATCTGCACAAGCCGATAGGGGAGCCTTAACTGACAGTGAGAGTCAAAAAAATTAATACAACCGATCCACTGCCTGGGGATGGGAACTACAGCGGGGCTGAGGCCGTGGCCTCTGAGATGACGAATTATTCTATGTCTCTTCGTGATCAGAAGGGAGAGATATCAATAAACTGTGGAAAATCATAGAGAGATATGAAAAGTCCCTAACAGAAATCTATAAGATATTGTCAAAAATCTTCAACACAACGAATACAGAAATTAGGGACAGCGGTGGAGATTAGAGTGAAGGACTTTTTGGATAAGTTTATTGAGAAATCGGTGCCGTGTGAGGAGGATCCTGGTCTTGTGGTGACGAAGAGGACGAGTGATTTTACCTTGACGGATCTGCTCAATTTCTTAGGCACCAAAAACGACACGGCGCGGCGGGATTTGGGCATTAAGTACAGCACGATCAATAGTCTCCCAAATGATTTTCTGGTTAAATTGGTTGAGAGCTATAATACCGTGCTCTTTGAGGGTCGGATGGCGGATAGTTGGAGGAAGGTAAGAATAGTTCCGATACGCAAAACGGCGGAGGTTATGGGGGGAGGGGCAGGCTTTAGGTCCATATCCTTGCTGCCAGTCCTTACAAAATTAATGGCAGGCTTATTTAGGCTTTTTGAGGAGTACCAAAGCAGTGGGATAAGTCCCAGAATATTCCTACTCATTTATTGAAGGCAGGTTGACCGTTCTCTTGAGATGACACACTACATCCAAACCAAAAGAAAGAACGGTGACAGAGCTGTAATAGTAGCGGTAGATTTGGACTCTGCTTTTGATAGAGTCGTCTTTGTGAGGCTTGGAGAAATGTTTGGTTTTGGTTTAAATTTTTACATCGATCGTTGGATCCTAACTCTGTTGGATGAGAGAACGGTATTGTTAGGTGAACTGAAGAGAAACCCCAAGAATGGACTTATGCAGGGAAGAATTCTTAGCCCGGACCTATTCTATTACTACACGAAAAATTTTCACAGCATCAAAGATGAAAGCGTAAAAATTGTTCAATACGCAGATGATTTGTAAAGAATGTTCCCGCATATTCAATATTAGTTTTTTTTTCATTCAACCCTTGACAATAAGACGTGTCTTATACTTTACATCATTTTTCTTTTTGAATTTAAAAAACCCATACCGTTTTAATTGGTCTCACATTTTCCAATTTCTTAACAATTTCTCTAATGTCGTTTTCTTAAGGAGTACTTATTTACTCATACACTGTATTTTTCTAATCGTTTTCGTTAGATCTGCTAATGATATCCTTGCAGTCAAAATCTATTTATATGGTATATGCTTAGTGGACATAAATATCTTCAACATCACTGTTATCTGCATGAGAATATAGATGAAAATCTTTGATTTTTACTGGCTTCAATTGCACACGTTGGGGTCGCTTGATGATTGTTGAATTCTTATTTGTCTGTGACACAGTTTTAGGTACACTTTCAGCATTTGGTGTTCACCATTCTTTCCTAACTTGGATTGGAAGTCCTACCCTTCATTAATGAGCTCTTATGTCTTACCTCTAATCCATTTTATTGCTTTATAGACGTGAGTACTATGAATTTCGTATATTCGCTTCAATCATTTACTGGTCTTCGTGGAAATGCACGCATGTTTGCATTACTTAACGAAAGATTTACTTGAATTCTCGATAACATTACTAAAATTCTCTCCCAGACTTGAATATAATTCATATATTTGGGCAGGGTTAAGTACTCTCCGTGCGTGCTGACCATAATCCAAAACAATTACTGCGACCAGACTGGATCTATTGTGATATGGCCCATTTTATTCATTCCGTTCCAACCTGAGGTCCTTAATAAGACCCAAAGTCTTCTTGGGAGCCATGATTGCAAAATCCTTTGGGGAAGGGAAAGTCATTGCCTTAAGTAAGTCTTAAACGGCCGATAGCTTTACATTCGCAGAGAATATGTCATACAGTATCTTCTTCTTTCAATCAGAAGCGACAGGTTTCTTCTGTTGCCAAACCCATTTTTTTGAGGTGGTGTCTTAGTGTGCAATGGCCAGAGAAAAGTTTCGTCAGAATCCTTACATCTATTTTGTTTAGTGTGAGGAGTTCCTTGGTCCTCTGCTGCGAATAAGTTATAAACTTTTTCGCCTGCCTCAGACCTGGGAGATTTTCTCAATATAATAATTTGGTTCTATCTTCCCAGAGTCTGAGTCTGGATCTGATGTGGCTTTTTGAATACTCACAGAACGGCTCAGGACCGATAAAGGTGGATGTGGCACCTCCTTTAGCCAGTTGGTCTGCAGCTTCATTGCTTAATATATTCCTATGACCCGGCAGATAGGACTAAGCAAAACAGTGAAGTTTCAAGAATCCTTCATAAGCAGAACTGTTCGAATCAGGAATAGACTACTATCTTGTATTTTTCCTGTTGGCTATAGGCCAGCATTCAAGCAAATGTGCACTGATATATTCTCTCGATTCCTTAATTCCTTCCCTCTTTCTCTTTTGCAAAAAATACGATGAAATATCTGGGTTTTTTTCAGCCATGAAAAGAATAATTCACACGAATTAACTTAATGCTCACTTAAAGATCATATTAAAACCTGTAATCCCCCTATATGTATTTGTATTGGAAGGATGAGTTGTGTTATCTGCAACCGAAAAAGTCAAAGCAAGGAAAGGAAAGGAAAGTATACCAAGTGTCGATATTCTAGAACACTCAAAATTATTAGGTGTGGTACTTTATGCTTCTCAGTGGCTAAAAGTTTTAGTTTGTTTACTAATAGCAAATGCTAATCTGCAAGTAGTTAAATTTCCTCGTAAATGTTTGATATTCAGTTCAGTTCCAGTAACACTAGAGCGTTGAAATCGAAATGCCTGGAAAGTAAATGTAGGTTAAATATTCTGAAATGGTCTACTGGAAATTATATAAATAAAATTCACAGATAGTATAAAATCAATTTCCGTTTTATTGCTGTTTACATTCGACTTGCTTGCAAACAAACCTCTACAAGTATAAATGTAAAAGTCATCCTTTGTAATTAAAACCTTCTCCACCCGCCTCGCTTCCCAGCTTCTAAAAGATGCGATCCCACCTGTATACCTGGTACATGATTTTTTTTTGGCTACTGACGTTCCTGAATACAAGGTCCCTTGTAATCGATGTCAATATCTAAAAAAAATGAAAAGATAATTTTTATAGTATTGATTGTGTTCAGTGCTAATTTTTCAACTTTGAATCGGTTTTTTAATGCCATATCATTTTATTTGTTTGGGTATTAACTTTTGGTAATAGATACTGTATCGTGCGGTCTCAAGATATTTTATTTTTTGTCCAATATATTTAGAGCGAATTAAATGAAATAACAAATGAGGAAAAGTTCCAAATCACATCGTAGACGTGAAAAAGAAACACCTCGACCCTCCAGAAAATATAAATATGTTCGATACTGATGCATGAGAAAATCGAAGTAAAAAGCTTGAAAGAAAATAATTGGAGTTTGCCGCTACGGAAAATTAGCATAAAATTGTAAATTAGTTAAAGACACCGTCGAAATGTTGCTTTCATGGGCAATTTCTAATTTTCCAAATTAATTAGAGCAGCTCACAAACCAACGTAGAAGTAAAAAGTAAAAGTGTAACAAGAAATAAAATCATCGAATATTTCAGATTTCAGTTTCATTTGTAAACTTTTTTACTTTCTTTTGAGTTCTAAAATATATTTTATGATGGTTCAGGTCAAAATGGTTCAAAATACAAGAATAAAATTTCTAAAAAGTGCACTTTTGTTTTAGAATAAGTTTTAATCATTAGTTGTTTTTGTTATCAGGTTAAAATTTTCCAATCTCCTCTTCCCTAAGATTTCCTTCCGTCTAAGCTGTACTGTGGGTTATTCACTGAGCATAGACAATACCTTAGTCTGAATACCTGAATGTATGGGAAACATATGTCCCGATAGTGGTGAAAGAGTTAAAAAAAACTAAATTTGGAATTCATCATGACCAGTTTCTTAAATCCCGCTGTTAAATTATTTCTGTTATGTTAGGACATGGTAAAATGAAAGATTTCACGAAAGTGCTTTGATTCGCTCGAATTAAGTGACTTAAGTAGAAATAGTAACTCTCTCCGTTTGAGGTAAATACTTAAACTACAACCGACGAGGTTAAGTCTGACAGGGGAGTAGTCCGTTAATAAATCATAGAGAGTTGTTAAAAGCGATTTTCAAACTACGTGTACACGAGCTGACCATCCGAGGGAAAACTAAGGTACTGAACATGAAATGAGGTAGTATCAATGCTTTAACCAGCGCAATATAAGTATTTCTTGGTAAGATAATAGCCGATAATCACAGCCTATAAAAAACAGTGGTAATTTTTTTAATCTTTGCGATGTTATCGCAACATTTCATTGGACACTTTCTTCTGGATAGGTAACAGAGAGCCATTTAGAATATTGGCAGATCATTATCTATGATGATCGCCATAAAACATTATAAAATTAGACTTTCCCGGGTTCAGTAGTAAATCGATCTTAATTGACCATTCATGGATTTAGTTCGGATTGTTATGATGCAATCTTCGAGATTAATAGGCTTAATCTGAACATCATCAGCGTAGAAGTAGATGTTCATGTCGTGAACAATTCTTGGCAACGGACCTTGGATAGATTTATGCGGGACCCTACGTAAGAAAACTAAAGGAGCAGATGTACTACCTTCAACCTCAACATTTTAAAAACGATTTGATAGCAAATTGGCCATTATAGAAGCAACATTCCAACTAAAGTTTAAAGATTTATGAAGTATATCAATGAGCAGATTTTGTTCGACACAATCAAAAGTCTCCAGCAATGCTAGAACAGTGATGGGACTGTTATCTTATGATGGTGGGTTTATATCATGAGAAACTTTCAGAACGCAGCTGTTTCGCAGATATGGTAAACTCTAAAACCAGATTGCCACGCAACATATTGCAAAATTTGGTTGGACATATTTTTTTCTACTACTTTGGAAAGGAAGAAATCACAAAAGAACGAAAATCGCTGGAGTTGCAGAAGACTTCTTTGGGATGGGCAACACAAGAGCGACAGCGAGCATTGAGTCTGGGTGAGCGTTCTGTCGAGAGTGATTCGGAAAATATTTATTCCTGTATTATTATTGGGTTATTTTTGACTGGCATTTAGAAACAAATTGCATAATAAAACGTTTGAACATGGACAAGTAACTCCAGGGTAACTCGTAGTATGTGCAGAAAGCGAGAGACTATAGTCGCTCGTCGTATATAAATAGGCACTCGATGGAGAGCAATTATAGTCGTTTGTCGTAGCGAACTTTTGGTATTCCCTTGGTACATATACCATCATAAAATGAGCAGGCTATACCTTGAGCTGGACAAGTATTAAAGGAAAAGTACTTAAGTACAAGATGTAAAGTACAAGTACCACAAGTATAAAAAGTACTTGTAAGTAAGTACTAAATACTACTAAAATATACTGAGAGCTTTTTAAAATACGTTTTCAAAATCTTTGTATGCTGATAGTATTGTAAATATTATACAGTTTAATTAGTATTAATATAAGATAAGCATAAGTAGGAATCATATGATAAATAAAAATTTTGTGAAATTTTCTGAGCCCCAAGAATGATCCTAGAGTAAAATCCGGAAAGTACTAGAGAGGGGTGAAGGCTTACGTTGAGGTGACTGGATGATGTTTAAGAGATACTTCGTATGTTCCATGTTTTAGCGAATTGAAAGACTCATACAGATATATGTAGATACGTAATAGATTCAGAAATACTTATGTAAAAATTTTGGTAATTAAAGTCAAAGCTAAGTTTTAAATGCAAGTAAATATAAGGAAGTACTTATATTACAAGTACTAAGTCGAACATTTCAAAAGTATTTAAGTCTTCAGTAATGAATATGTAGTTAAGTCGTACTTAAGTACTTTTTGTCTTAAGTATTGTCCAACTTTGGCTATAATGCACGCAGACACAAATTGGTATTAAATTTAGCAATTTAGTAATGCTTAATTGTTGCATTAATTTTGTTTTGTGTAATTTTATATAGTAGTCATGCTCTCTCTGTTTTAAGACTGCACTTCAAACGAAAACCATGGACAATTTTGAAGACGGATGCACTAAGTTTTGTTAGAGACATATTCATCCAATAGATACAAGCAAAAGTTACTTAAATCTTCCACTTGATGGTCGGCCGACGGTGTGTTATAAAGGGTGTGTCTAAAACATATCGCCAAATTTTACAGGCATCTTACAGACGTCAAAATAAGACTGTTTTTACCTTTTTTTTTATATAAACATGTGCCCGAAAATGCATCCCCTCCGCGCTAGAGAACTTCGAATAGTTCAAGAAAAACCATACATTTTTTTAATACTTTTTAGTTTTAATTTTGAACATATGAACCATTTGTGGCGATGCATGCTTCCATTCTTCGCCTCATTGACTGTCGCTCCCTTTCAAAAATGCCGGGTGTAGTATGAATGGTTGTGAAATCGTTGTCATTTCGTTGATGTGAAATATCGATATTCGGGATTGGGACAAGGTAAACTAAACTTTTAACTTGATCCCACAAATAAAAATCGAGGGGGTTGCAGTCCGGAGATTGGGCTGGTCATGGCATTGGTGCACCCCTTCTTATCCAATGTTCTGGGTAAGAGTTATTTAAAAATTCAGACAATCGTTAATGCGTCGGAGCGTCATCATGGATAAAGAAACTAGATATGGTTGTTGTGAAAATTAGTAATAATAGTCGCGTGCGAATCTTGCCTCGTCCATAAAAAGTCGGAAATGTCAGATTTTCGGTTTTATATAAAAGAAAAGATTTATTTTGACGTCTACAAGACCCCTGCAAAGTTTAGCGATATGTTTTAGATACACCCTGCATGATTTAAAAAGCGAAGTGTATTAATCGAAGTCCCGGTTCCTGCAAACGAATTATAAATTTGTAGTTGATGTGTTAGTGCCCACAACTTATATAAATTATATTCAATCCATTTTTTTCGAAACTCGCTATTAGAAATGGATCCAGACAAAAAAGGTCTTCATCTGTTTCGCACCAACTTGCTTCAATGGCTAAATATGATTCTTTGGAACTTCTAAAGTCATAGCTAAATCTAGAATTTAAAAGAGTTAGAAATTGTAGTCCCTTACAGACAGTAAAAAAAAGACAGACAGTAAAAAAAATTTTGTTTTCTCAGTGATGATTTTTCTATGCGAGGAGATAATGGGTCCCTTGAATAAATAGGGTTATATGGAAAGGTGTGTTCCAACATATACAAATCGATTCCATGGGATGCTCTGATCAACGTTTGTTTGTTGTTGATTTTATGGGCGACGGTCTAAGAAAAAACGTTGATTAGTACACCCCATAAAATCGATTGTTGGAACACACTTTTCCGTATCACCCTGTATATTTTTCCTTAGGCTAATGGGGTTGAGCTTTTTATGGCACAAACTAGCCTACAAACTAGTCCCGGTCTTTCCTACTTGCGAAAATTGACATATTTCTGAGCCATCGGACATGTTGATACTTTCTTTTTGCTCCTAAAGGACTACTATTCTTCCTTTGCAAAATCACAGGGCAAAATGTCCTATCGTAATGGTACTTTTCTGTCACCATGACAGTTAATCCTTCTTAAAACAGAGCTATATACTAATAGTAATAACATTGATTCTATCTATAATTTCCAAAATATATTTAACGCAAAACTGGTATAATATTTGGAACTTTGTTATAGCACTCTAAAAGTGGAAAGAGTGGG
>QYTT01078542.1:0-15166 GCA_006980735.1 Dasypogon diadema | reverse complement strand
GAACCTTATTGGGCAAAAGAAACAACTCAAAGCCCACGTGTCCAGTTACACGTGCAAGAAAAGAAAACGTAAAAGAGTGGGAAATAAAAGGACTTACGTAAAGCGCCCAAACCATGTAGACTCTTTTTAATTTAGTTAAAATGACGACTCGTAGTCACCTCCTCAGTCTTATCATTTAGAGCGTCCTAAATAAACCAAAATTCTCAAAATAAGACAAAAGCTATAGCCATTCAATCAAACTGTCAATCATCGCAACCATATCTAATTACTAGTCTATACGTGGAGTGTTAATAAAACAACCATCAATTTTCAGGTATGCCGTTTGAGATGTACGAGATTTGGTTCCGGTTCCACCCTTATCCATTTGGGGAGCGCATTTGTATACTACAAGGCTTTGCTGCTGAAACATCAGCGAATGCAACCGTCCTTACGATTACAGCTTTCACAGCCGAAAGGTGAGCTCAATTAATTTTGGTTATGGTTTTTTTCCGTAATCGGCCTTGGCTTCTAGTTGACGGCTGCCAATTTCCAAGCTATCTATCTTCATGTTTTCTGCTTAATTTCAGATACATCGCAATTTGCCACCCGTTTTTTGCACACACAATGTCTGAGCTGTCACGCGTTGTCAAATTTATCCTGGGGATATGGCTGATAGCGATGGGCTTGGCTGTCCCCCAAGTAAGTAATCAATTGATTTCCTGAACTGGGTATAACCGTGAAGGGTTGGCGGCACAATATCGGAATTTGTTTCAAAAATATTTGTGCAATCAATTTACGTTCGCTCTTTCGAGCCCGCCCTGACTGAATAGTATATCTTTGGCGTTTTTCCTTCCAGATAGTGGATTTGGGTATTATCGACAAATTTGAGACTTGTGGACCTAAGGATGACAAACGGAAGCATGCCTTCACGATATCGTCTGTTATTTCCTTCGTCTTGCCAATGTTGATTATTACTGTATTTTATATTTTGATTGGATTGCAGTTAAGAAGGTCGAAAATTGTTGGGAGATCCACTACTGCAAATGGCAACAGCATTAGGTTAAAGGTAAAGAATTTTCTGTTTTGTCTTTCAAGTATGTTCAAATATAGCATTTCATACTCAGACAAAGTGTAGAGTACCATCAAAGCGACACATTTTAGTAACTTTAGATACGGACGAAAAAATTAATCCTTTGCTTGTGCCAGCACAAACCCAGAGCCTTATGGAAGCTGTTTACACAGAAAATAGGCAGGAAAGCAACCAAAGGATAACATCTCGATGCTGCGAGGAAGGAAGAAAAAATTACTCCCAAAATAGATATGTGGGATCTCGGCATGTAATTAAAATGCTAGGTAAGTGTTTACCCACAGGATAATCATTTATATATTATCAATTTTATTTCGTCTTAGTGAATACAATTAAATAACCGGAAAAACCGCATATAATATTTTTGCATACATGCATGCATTTATTCCTACACATTTAAAATTACGCAGACTGTTGCTATTTCTTTATTTATAGTGTGAAGGAGTACACTCGAAAAGTGCGCTAAGTCCAATTAAGTGGGGTTTCAAATTTTCCTTGAAGTGAAACTTCCATAGCGGAAGTAGTGAGCCGGAAAAAATTTGTAACGAAATTCAAAATGTAACGTTAAGGTGATACGCGGCCGATTAACAACATAAGCAGCAAATGCTTTGGTCAGTATTAAGATGTGGGATCGATTGTGTTGGCAGTATTTCCGGGGTGAACATATATTTTTTAAAGTATTGCCTAGGCTTATCACAAATGGATGTTGCACAGTAAAAATTTCAGGTCAAATATTGTGGCTTACTTGCAACATTTGTCAGGCTTAAATTTCCCAATATTCCTCTCTCTAATTTCCTTAGATATTCTAATGATCATTATGGTGTCAAAGTAATATCATTCGTTTAAAATTTCATAAGAGTAGCCCGGGAGCGTTTTAATGTCATAATGCTCATTAGAGTATGCCATCTGTCTAGGGCTTTATGCTCTAAATCGCTTAATAGGAGTCTATGCCTTTCCAAAAAATGTGCACATAATCAACACCTGGAAGCTGAAAGGTTGGTTTTGAATTTAATCGGTATAGTATTGATGCGTTTTTCCAATTGTCACACATATGCTTTGCTGACTATCATGCTTTTTCAATTCGAGATTGTTTACGCGTCTGATTAGCAACCATATGCGATTACTTGGTAGATTCACCCCGTGAAAACGCTAGTAACCTTTTTTCATAAACTCCGTCTCCAAAAATTAATAATTTCACTTGTTAGTCCAATACTGAAGTATTTTTTCGATAAATCGAATAACTTTTAACGTAAAAAAAATCTAGACGCGTTATGTAATTAAAAACCTATTAAATTCGCACTAGAAGCAAAGTTAAATCTTATAAAGGGTGCGATACCAAAGCCAATAACAAATGTTGTCTTACTTCGAGTTCCACACAATCAGCTGTGTACTTTAGATTCCAAGTTTAAATGCAATCCTATGGAATTATAATTAAAACTTTTTAATTACAATTACTTGAAATTATAACTGACAATTTTTAATTACAATTCCAGTGAATTTTAATTGTAATTTTACAATAAGTATTCCGAGAAGGTTGCAATAACGCATCCAGTACTTTACACAGCTGTAGAACATATTTGAAATTTATTTATTTTGCGATTTAATTATAATTTCAACTAATTGTAAAATTTCAATTACAATTCCGCGGAATGATATTTTAAATTGTAATTAATTACAAAAATATTTCATTCTTACTTTTGTGCATAAAAGTGAAATTGCATTGCAAATCCACTGGTAATTTCTGATGGGTCACAATCTTTAAACCAATTTAGGTAGATGAACACAAGATGGAGGCACTTGGTGGACACAAACATTTAAATTGAATTAAGTTTTGAAGTGAAATTCACTTCGAAAAACACTTGAAAAATGTCCATATGAATGGAAAGTTTCTTTCTAGGTAAATAAAGGAACTGTTTCGATCACAGCAAATCAATTTGATTATCGTCAGTGTACCGATCGCAACGAGGAAATTATTACAAATTGAAGGAAGGAAATTATTACAAATTGATTGAGGTCGAATTATTAGTTCAAACTGCTCATGAAAATTTCTTATATCAATTATTTTTGCTCTGGATGCAAATGAACACACATGAAATTTTTGGGACCACTCCTTGTGGTGTCTGCGCCAGGCATGTCGATCAAATTGACTTGCTGTGATCGAAAAACTTTCTTTGTGCCCTTTTTGACAAGGAAGTTTTTACGTCCGAAGCTCGAAAAATGGAGAGAAGGGACAGGACAGGGACATATGCGGTAAGAAGCGGAGTTGTGCTTGCGATTCAGCAGCAGGAAGCAAAAAGCTCGAACAGAGTCTTTCGAATTCCTCTTTGTGTTTATTTCATGATTTTGAGTGGGTTGAAAGCTATCTCTATCCTTGCTGTTCTCAAATAGGTATATGTAGTTGGTACATTCAGTTTCATCTTGTTTTCACCTAATTCGAGCAGAACAAAAAAGTTAATTAAAAAATCTTGGCACAGATGAGAGGAGTAGGAAAAATTGAAATAAAACTGTAGAGTGGATGGTCCGCCAAACTTTCTCCACTTGTGGTAATTTTGTTAATTGAAACATTTGCCCACAACCCGAAGCATTTGTTCTCTTTAGATTAAAATATTGCCAGCAGAAAATCATAAATAGTTATTAAAGGGAGTAACTGAAATATATTTCTGCAAACAATGAGACGGTTCTCCACTCTGTAAACAAATATTGTTCTTCAATAAATATGATTTTAGTCAGATACTTTTTTATCCGAAATTTCGCTGTTGCTAAAACAAAACTTTTAAGGGCTTTACTTCCACTTTCATCTCGAAAGCGAAGGATTGTTTTTGCTTTTATTAAATATTATGCTCCAATCTGCTGAGATAACTTTGCTTCTGGGGACACATTCTAGGATTATTTCTGATTTTAAGAAGCAAACATATTTAGGATTTTGTTTTCCTTTCCAGTTTGTTATCATCACAATAAAATTTTAGTAAGTTTATTTTCAGTTGCTTTTACTTGACTTTTAAAGTAAATACCTAATTGAATAAGGGCTTTGTGCTTGCGAGAAAAACGTCGATTGATGTGAAACTTTGGAATTTTTGCTTGGAAATGAGTGTAAAAGAGTTCTGTTCTATTCATATGGCCTATTATTCCTGAAAAAACAAGCAGGTAATGCAGTTTTCTATTAAATTTAAAATAATGAAATCTGTATAAGACATATCGTGAAATATTTCAAGTTAGTTTCACAGCTTATATCTCTTTCTTGACAAAATCGGAACTTACGAATTGTATATTTATTCGGGTAATTCCAGTATACCCAAAATTTAAGGACATATTACCAAACTATTAAGACTATAGAAAACGTGTTTTGTATTTAATTATCAAATCAGAATTCTTTTACAAAAGTTCAATCACATAACCAAATGTCTATCTGTAGAAATTAAAAGTTTCCTAATGAAGCCTCCACAATAATGACGAATATTTCGTGGAAGGAAAGTAATGCACTCCACCTAACAAGAAAAATACAATCGTACTGATTCTCTGGAAACTGGTAACAGAGAAAATTGAACAGTTTTCGTTTCATATATAATGTAAAACGAGGGATGAGGTTGTCCTATCTTAGGTAAATTTGAAATTAATTCCTAAGTTGTATTTGAAATTGAAGAGGAAAGGTAAACTTTGAGAAGTTCAATCAATACTGAACATATTTTTTTGTTATACACAAGCATGCCACGTGCAGCAGGAGAGATTTAAAAAATTAATTATAGTCAAGTCCAAGTACTTAATTGTTCCAATTCAGTCATTGACCGGCTAATTGTTTTTGAAACTCATCTTTTAATTCCAATAGGTGGCGAACCCAATAAGAGTGGACTCGATTAATCGTAAGACTGGCCAAATTCAGAAAATGTTGGAGCAATGATAAAGCGACCACTAAGGGAAAATTACCTTTTGTAGGAAATGTGTAATAAATTCTGTACGATTATCTGCCCCTCTAAGAATAATATATTACCTTTTCTGCTGTACAGCAACAATTGGATTACCTTCCTTAGATAGTGTTAAAATATTATTGTACTGTTGCTAGAGAGAAAAGTTTCTGCTAACCAAGAGAAAATGAATTCAATTTAGTCCAGTGTTTTTTCAGGTATATTCTGTAAGTTAGTATGACGACAGTTACATTGATACATTGCTTTCATATTTAGTGCCATAAAATTCTTTTCAGAAGATCCTTGCTTAAAAACTGGGGAGAGCTTTCCTTCTTTTTTTGGGATATAACGTAAAAGTTTCTTTCAGTATGATATAAAAGATTTCTTACATATTTTTAATTCCGTCCGAAAATAACAAAAATATTTGACGGATAATTTAGTTACTCTGATGGAGCAAATATAATCGTCCATTATTTAAAATAATTTGTTACTGTTGTTTTTGGATGTATATTCGAAAATGAGTAATTTGAGTAATACAAAAACCTTAGAGCACAGTCCATTAGACAAAAAATTTTCTTTCAATTGTGAGCTACCGAAAATATTGTATCCTCAGATAGAACGTTCTTTCCGATTAAACAAAATTAACTTTACCAAAAAAGATAAATAGGGTTTTGAGCCGTAACTATGTCATTTTCGAAAATTTATATAGGAACTGAGACTACAGCCTAGAAACGACTTCATACATAAGGATACATGTTCGAAACGAATAGATATTAACTGTATTAGAGGAGACTCTGTGGATTTTACAACAACTGGATGGTATTTTCAGTAATCTGGTCATCTGGTAACTTCCTTGTCGATAGATTGGCGTGCCTCCTTTTGAGATATCTCCTGAAACTGTCTCAAAAATTCAAAATGGTCTAAAGCCGATAAAGTGACCGCACAACGACCAGAGTATGCAGGCCAATAAGCTTGACCTCCTTTCTATTAAAGACATTGGGTTTGGAAAGCATTTTTGAATGGGAAATAAGATTCTCAATACCTAGAAATTCACTCTCGGCAGCTCCAACACGCATGAGATCGTCCACTCTATCAAAATCAATCAAAGTTAACAATATTATTGTTATTGAGGTTATCATGGATAAAAAACTAGTCTGGGAAACCATACTTGAAGGAAACCCCGAGAAGTCATACATGGACTTATCAATCTGTCGAAGAGAAGTGACTAAGAATTGGGTACTCAAAGAACGAATGATGGCCTGGTTTTATTACAGTTCATCATGAAAAGTGGAGAGCAAAGTTCACCGAGCACACGGGCGTTCGAGGTTATCCTCAATATCTCCCCCATAGAAGTCCTGTTGCTGTGACTGTTCTGAACTTTCATCTCTAAATGATAACTTCCAATTGTTTGCCCTTTCCTACGGGTATGACTTCTAAATAAGTACTTGGGCGCATTTTGAACGGGGCAAACTACCAATATCGTCAATTGTGGGGCGTGATACATATCGCGAGAATTACAAGGATATTATGAAGACAATTTTAGGAATGCTGACATCCATTCTCAAAAGATGTAAATACCTGGATTTCCTGAAGTGCATGAAGTGGGCGAATCGGGTGGGAGCATATCCTTGCTGGACTTCAACATCAGGTCGACTGGGTGGCTGGATTTTCGATATTCTTGACTTCTTTTTAGTTGGATGAACAATGGGTCCACTGACGTGCACAGGGGGACAAAAATATCGCATCGGAGTCACGTGATGTGAATACATTCATGTGTAAAACACACACATGTTTAAAACAGGCACAAGCATCGTTACTTCAAAGAAGCATCCAGTTCATATGCCCTTTCTCCCGTTCAAACTGCTAAAAATTCGAAGAAACTTTTAGTCAACGCATCGACAATTCAAAATTAAAATTAGTGGGTGTGCGATATGTACGTTAGTACCGCCTACATAATGATTTTTACGGGTTTTTGTCTCCAGAATTGATACTTCCACATCGGTTGCAGATGTGGAAAGCTTCGTTTGTTCATTCTTCTATTCCAATTTGCTGTAAGCTTATTAGTTCAGGCCGTTCACTAAAATTGGTTTCCTCTTATAAGTTAACCACTACCCAGTCTGTGTTTGATTTGATTTTTTTCTCCAAATATAGCTGGAGCTGTACAGTGGAGTACCTCAAGGATGAATTCTGGATCCTTATTCTGTTCAGCTTGTATATTAATGACTTGCCCGAAGTTGTGGAAAATTTCAAAATATACTTAAGGAGATTTTAAGAAAGTTTCTGCAAATTAAATTACAAATCCAGACAAAAATATTAAATTATTTCTAGGTGCTATAAAAAGAATTTTCATTCATTTAGAGCGATAGATTTTTATTTGAATTAGGACTTTTTTGGTCACTATCAGGGTGGAATTCCCACTGTCATTTTTCTTAGTAAATATGTAAAGTACAAAAATTTCTGTTCTTCGTTTTTAATCTTATTTTGAAGAAATAGCAAGCACAAAGTAAACTTGTAGAGGTCACAAAATATTGATTGCAATGTTTGGAATTGGTTTTGCATATTTTTGTTCCTTGCTTGATAAGAACAGAAGAAAATGGCTGCATAGAATAATAATAGAATATTAAACGAAATTTGTCTCCATGCACTGATAGACTAAATCTGGTCTCTGATCGCTTGGCTTCTTGTGAACACGAAATTAAAAGTGTTAAAAGTTTTAAGATCCTAAATCCCTAATTTTTGTGTATATTTTTTGCAAATCTTTCGGAGGATTTTCGATAAATTTTGACCTTATACAATATTTGATAGAAAATATAGCAAATTTGTAAAGACCAAAAAAATGTACACTCAATCAAGAATCAAGTCACGTGTTTATATATTTTTTCACTTTGATTCCAAAACTTTTGTAGAACTTTAAAGATTAATTTATGTGGGTGCTATATTTTCATGAGAGAAATACACAAGGTAATTAAGTTTGTCTTAATTACCCCACATTCTTGTTTGCCAAGTTCCTATTAAAAATGTGTATTTCATGATTTTGGCAAGGAGTCATTTATTTTGTCAGCATGATTTTGAATTTTATGAGAAAGTTGTACAACGAGGTACTTTATGCAAATTACTTTCCGTTACCTGAATGGATAGATACCTTATCTACTTCGTTACACGAGCTAATACAAATATTATCTTCTTCAGTTGTTGGCTCACCCACTGCTAACGATATCAATCTTAAATTGCTTAACTGCCCATCCTAGACTAGGAAATACCAACAAAATTTGTTGGATTAATTTTCATGAATTTATAATTCTAAAGTAAAATTTCACAGTGTTTAAAGGCACCAAAATGAATTAATTTCCATGATTTAAATTTCGGGGAGTGAGAAACTCGCCCACAGACTGAGCATAAATATATTCTGCCAACATTGTAATTAGTCGGAATATTGATTTTAATTTAGAGACTGTATGGTATTAACAAAGTGTTTCAAATTTAATTTCAGTTGCTGTTGTAGTTGCGTTTTTCGTGTGCTGGGCGCCTCATCATGCTCAACGGATATTCGCAATGAATGCGGAACAGAAGCACGCTGCAATATATGACATAATAACACCAATATCAGGTGTGTTGTATTATACTTCTGCCTGCATTAATCCCTTGCTATACAATATAATGAGCCATAAATTCCGGGAAGCGTTCAAGGTAGGATACCAGCAAATATTTGCGTAATCAACAGTATTATATATGTGATCTAGAAACATGTTGTTTGCTTCTTTGTCTGATAGGCTACATGTACCCGCTGTATCTATCACCGCAAGAGAGGTCAATTCCAGGCGAATGGAAAACTGTTCCGAAATGTATCACAACGATCAAATTCACATTCAGCTCACACGTACTCTTCTATATGTTCAGGACAAATAATGCAGCAGGTGAATGCGTGCATCCTAGATCAGGATCTGTCACTGCTTAAGTGTTCCAAAAGGCCCTTCACAGTGACCTTTAAGAAGTCCACAAAGTGCCACAATAAGTCTTCACAGGTGGATAGTTTGGGACCCAGCTACTCTATAGTGACTCCATATAGGTCGCCAAGTCAAATCTTTACGAATCAACCCGTCAATTATTTAGGATTATCTGATAATTGTTACGAAAACGCGGCGTCATTTATAGGAAATAATTCACCGTGCATCTATACGAAGGAATTGGACACAGTTACCCCAAAAGGACAAGAACACACGTCAACCTGCGTTCAAGGGAATATTTCTCGAACACTGCTTAGTGTCCCCCATGTATTGGAACAAACGGCAGTAAAAGAAAACGTAGAGCTACAGACAACCTATAACTTTGAAAATAAAACTAATTCTCAAAATTCGAAAAAACTTGAGGATATGTTAAGTAGTATTATTGAAGACAGCAAAGGCAGCAGCAGCACAAGTAAACACATAAACAAAAATATAAAAAAACAAAAACTTCCAAAGAGTAAGAGTTTAACAACTCTTGCGACAAACAACCTAGAAAAAGAGAAAACACGTAAAGTTGATTTTTAATGAAAAACAACGAAAAATATTTTATACTTTTTAGGCTATTTTTAATGTGAATCTTATAGAAAAACAGAAAAAAACTGACAAAACAAAAAAATGTTGATCTGCTTTTTAATGAAATATTTTCAATTTTTGGACAATAATTTTTGTATTTTAGTCAAATATTCCGAAATCTTATATTTATATATTTTTCAGTAATGATTTGTTTTTTTATGGGAAAATATATAAGTAGTATATATTTTTTATAATAAACAAAATAGCATTTTCATGTATATGCATTTCTTATTAAAACTAACATTACTCCCCCATTTGGATTAAGAGAAAACTGTAATTATTAATGTACTAAAGTTAGTTCTAGGAAAACTATAAACAAAAGACTCACAACATGTGAACAAATAGAATTCAACTTCTCATAAACTTCGAAAAGTCGTAATATTCTGCAATGTATATTGTTTATTTTTGTCGACAGTAGGTTTTCAGTAGCTAACTAATAAGGGGAAAATAAACATGAAACAAAAAACACAAAAATGGAAAATGAACAGTTTGTTTTTAATTAAATAATAACGATTTGGATTTATATATATATATACATTATGGTTCAAATTGAACAGAATAACAGAAATACAAATATATAAAGATTTTAAATAATCCATAAACCATAGGGAAAATGTTACTTTATTAATTACTAATGTCTCATACTAAATAGCACACAATCGATATAACCAAATATGAATTTATATTTATGAGTTCGTTACATAAATAAAAGATACAAATTAAATTTTATTTGAAACATTTATTATACAAATTTATTCCCATTATTGTTATTATTTCCAAGAATTCCACCGTCATCAACTTATACAGGGTGGCCCGGTTTAAAATGCAAATCTCTCACAGGGTGACAGATCTTGTCAATACAACTTATAATGGGTTAGAAATAAGGGAGGGGGTAGAATGTATCATTTCCGAGGGGATTTTTGGGTTGTTGGGCAGTTTTCCCAATACACTGTATGAATATACACGACTATTTCAAATAGTTCTCAGCCACCTCACTCCTTCTCTCCCATCACGCGTTATAAAATTTCAAACTGCAAAAAGTGGTAAAAATAGTATAAAAAGCGAGGATACACAAGCTTTTCACGCAGAGTTAGAAGATTGTTAGAGAAATATTCAATCGATTTGGAGTGAGTAGAAGTACCTTTGAAAAGGATTCTACAACACCAAAGGCCTCATTAGTTCTTATTAAATAGAAAAATCAAGGTGAAATTTCAAAATATTCAAAATTTTACTAAAAAATTTATATTAATAGGGCAATGTAAAATTTGAAGTAAAGTTCAAAATTTTGACACTACGTAGAAAGAACTTTTATTACTCGAGGTGGGCTTCATAGAATGTATATTAAAAAAATGTAACGTTACATGTTAAGTAAGAAAATACCCAAAACCACAAATCCCCACTCCGCTTGGAATTGACGCATTTTTCCGAGCAGAAATAAGTTAGGGCTAAAATCTGAGATGGATCTGGCTTGCTCGATTATTATATTATATTAAATATTAGGGACTTGATAGGGCAGTCTGATCTGGCACAGATCCGAAATGTAACGGTGTTGCTAGTCCGGACCCTACAGGCTGACAATTCTGGCCCAGTTCGGGGTTTCTGACATGGCCCAGATAAAATTCTTAAGTCGGATCCTTAATAAATAGTTTTTGTGTGGCCCTTATCGACATTTTTTGTACGTCCCAGTGTAATATAGTACATATGTAATATGTAACTAAACATTTCGTATATTATATTAGTAAATTACATTTAATAAGAAACAGTTGTGATATAAAGTTCTCAAACAATTATTGTTTTCTAGTATTTCCAGTATTGGAAAAATCCTAATAGGTCATTTCGTGTTAGGAACTGATGACAAGAACTTCCTAATATATGGCATATCGTCCTATAGCCTGATCTGGCCCCTATGGTGTTAGGGCATGCCCTAACAAATTTCTGCTCGGGTTACTGCCCCCTATTTCTAACCTATTCTGACTTGTTTTAAGGAGATCTATCATCCTGCGAGAGATTTGCTTCTTAAGCAAATCTGTGTATCTTAACCATTTCAACCACGTTAATTCTCTCAAAGCAGAACAAGCCTAATCCAATCCTTTTACTTCTTTCGGAATAACGAAATAATGTTTGTACCTTATATTAAAACACTGTGAAAGATAAAGTAGTGTTTACTATGACTGAGTAAAGTAGATCATACTTTCTCGAAAGTAGTCTGTAGTAGTCTGCAGTAGACTTGTTAAAATTGACTCAATTGAATAAATTTTCAAAAGTCCAAGCAAAATTCACTGTCTATTGTGCACACAGACTGTTTTGGAAAAGGTATTATCTACTCTACTCTGTTATTGAAAACACTCCTTAAAGTTTATTGTTTACAAGCAATGATCCCGGTCTCTCCACCTGCGATTTTGATGATTTTTGGATATATTGTAGCTGCCGATATTAAGTTTAGGGCAAGTAAATAAACACCGATCTTGGTTAAAAAAGTTTCATTGTAAACGTTTGTTTACTTTGCTAATTTTATTTTGTTAAGAAAATTTATAACTTTGAAACAAATGAAAATCGAACCCTTTTTGAAATCATACATATATATATATACCTTTCTAAATATAGATTGTTTGGTAGTATAAAAAACAACGAAATTTATTTTGACTACTGATCGATATTCACCTTCACCATGTCACACTTAACGCGTTTAGTTTTTCTTTATTCAGGGTGAAAAGAGTTACTATTTAGAAAAAATTACGACAAAGTCCTGACCTTTCGCTTTTTTTTAATGAAAACTTACCACCACGTTTTGCGCACGATGATATTTGATCCGTTGCTCTCTCCTTCCAATGCTGATCTCTCTGAAGTCAAGAAGAGAAGAAAGAAAAATTTTTATAGCTCAGTTTCTACTAGATCAGGCCAGATTCCCAATTTTGGACTTTTGGATCACTCCAGGTGTGCTTCCTGCTTCCGGCGTGCACCGACTGTATCAAAAATATAAGTTTCTTGATGCTACTTTAACCTTACAACTATTTTAAAGTGTATACAGCTTTCGTGTTCAATTTACTGTGATAACTACGAATGTAACTTTGTAAATTAAGTCCTATTGGGATTCAAGAGTATTTTAAGTTGTTTCCTCTTTTATGAGTCACTTCTTTCGTCTTATTGATTTAGATTTTCTTACTTTTACGGTTGTTATATTTTAATAAATTTACTGCTATACACTTTTAGTCACTTAGTCCTTGTATAATACATATGTTCTTTTTTCTTCGTCATAGAGAAACGGTTTAAGGAAAAAAGAGGTCGAGATACTTCATTCCTAATTTTAACGTGGTTAGATTACTCGATGATTACAAATAATTTTAAATAGCAAAAATTAATTATATCCTCCAGGCGCCGACCGCACGTATTATCTTTCAGAATTCCCATCGTTCTGAGATGGTACTCGAAGCTACAGTACCAAGTAGTCAAAGAAACTAACCATTTGTGTGTTCCTCGCCCTATGCTTAGAATTTTCTGTTGATCGTTTCGCACGGCGGCTTTCCTAGTCTGTCGACACGTTGTTATAATTTCCCACCGATTTTGGTGTTCTTTTATGACCCACTTCTCGCTTAGATCCTTCACCATGCTTCTCCCAATAGCGGAAAATGATTCTGGATCTTGGGACTCCATAGTCAACCCCTGCTCTACTAGCACGTCAGCTATTTAATTTCCTTCGAACTTTGTGTCTTCTAACTCAGCAAAGTGTTACCCGTTTGTCTGAGGCACACTCCTCAAACCTATGTACATATTCCATCAGTAGAGAAAAGAATTTTACTAACTAACTCTAGAGAATTTTGTATCCAACACTGGGGTTTGAATTCAATCAAGTCAGATATATAGTTTTGCTTCCTAATTTTTGAGAGGGGCATTAAGAGACGATACTACTGGTCTTACAGGTAAATTAGGTTTGTGTAGTTTTATAAGTCCATATAGTATAGGGGGAGGAGCGTCGCTTTGTTTTAATTTAAAGCTATCATTCTTATGTTCATTTTAAGATGTTGCCTATGCTCAGGGGAAAACCCTATGATACACACAGCACAGCTTAAGTGAAAGCAAATTAGGGAGGAAATTGGGAAATTTTAACCTGACAAATGTTGAAATTTTTACTGAGCAACATCTCAGTGCCTTTGCAAGTACCATTCTTTTCAGTAGAATTACCTCAACTACTGGCGCCCAGATAAAATGCCGTGTCCTGTGCTGGATTTGAACTCTCGCCAACAGGAGAGAAAATTTGCAGACGTGCGCCTCGGCTGGTGGTATATATAATTCCAATTGAATCAGTAGAAATTCCCCTAATTTTCATTTCTTCAGTAAAACTATTCATTTTTGAAATAATAGGTTTCATGTTTGTATGTGTTGGGTTAGTGTTGAAATTGCCTCAAAAACCTGTCGACTGTTATATTAATTTTTTTTTTAAGCATCTGTAGAAAAGTAACAAAATAAGTATTTAATTTAAAAAATTTCATTTTCAATATCTTGTTACAAATTATAACTATAAATTTTGATACTTTTTTGCCGCGAGAATTCTAGGCCATAGTACATTGTATTGAAATTTTCGAATTAAAATTCGAGATAAATATTCAATTATGTATGTGAATTGAAAGCATAAGGGTTTTTCTGTTTTTCATATCGAAAAATGTATATATACTTAAATATTCTTACCCATGCACTCTTTATAATATCGTATGTAGACATATATATATATCAAATAAGTAGATAGGAAAGTTATTTTGAGGTTGTAAATAAGTATGTAATAGAATATTTCCCTGTGAAAATTGAATTTTAAGCTGTTAATAAAGACAACAATTGTTACTCGGTTTAATTTTGTTTTAATTACCACCTGAAGCATCCCGATAAAAGTTCATTCATTTTATATGTAAATTGGCCCCCCGTTTTCAGTTTCAGTGCACAGGTAAATTTACAAAATTGAGTTTCACCCAATGTAGTTGTTGCGAAAATTAGCAATAGTTTCAGGCGAATGAAAATGAAACCGAATGTTCAATAAGCTATTGTGGGACCCAGACATTCGTTTCAAAGGCTTTCGGGAATGCCTATCACTGTCGAATTTAAAATAAACTAGAGGAGACACAAGTGTCTGTGGTGTAATTGAAAATCCATTGAAAATAACTGAACTGGGAATATTTCGTGAAACTCCCGGGGATATGTAAATTAATTTGATAATGATGGAAAACGATTAGGGTTTAATTTGGTTGTTCTTAATTTAAAACAATACCGATAAGATACAAAATATGTGTTTTCATGACACAGTAAAATTTGGCAAAACGCGGATTAGGATTATACTGTCCTTATGTTAACTTTTTTAAGGATAGGTGGTAATCCGATGAGAGTACATAGAATAAAATCTCAACTTAACTTTATATAGATAGAAAACATGGCATACATTTAAAGGCTACTGTTTTTATGAGGTGAACGATATCGATGCTTCACCATATGGAGCAGCAATAGAAAATGGCTTAGGCTTTAGAATTTCTAGGCTTAAATTCCATCTGAAAACTGATTTAGTAATGGACAATCCAAAACAAGCTGTTTGTGGAAATAACGGGCATAAATGAAAGCATCATAAAAATGTGAGGTCATCTTTA
>QYTT01078538.1:3690-17333 GCA_006980735.1 Dasypogon diadema | reverse complement strand
TATTTTAGTATTTCGGACGGAACAACTCAAACAATGCAGCGTTTTCATTCACCTTTTCAATCAAATTTTTTAAACTTAATTTTAAATTTATTTTGCCATTGGCTTCCTAACCTCAAAAAGCACATTACTGAATATAGCTGCGCTGCAAAGTTCAGAATTTGCCTACTTTGAGCTTCAACTTATGCAGCAGCCGCAGCCGCAACTGCCCATTGTAACGGGCTTCAATCAAAACCTTGTATTCAACTTTTGACAGCTCTTGCTTACGCTGCAGCAGTTGCCGCAGCTGCATCATTGTAACTCCCACTTAAGTCGTTCCCTAACTCCTGCAGTGTAAATCTCCAACACATAAATAAGGGAAATACAGGAAATTTTACTTGCAAAAGTAACGGAACAGACCTATACTTTTGTCTTTTGGCGGCGTTGTTATGCGGGATATTTAAACAATTAATTTCGGGTTTTTAAAGACGAAGAAATTTATAGTTTTAAACGCATATTTTTATAAAAACAGACTAATAGAATTTTTCTGTTGCATATACAATTTTTTAATCAATAATTGCATTGAGACGGGTCGGTTAACGCTTGGGAAGTTTATGACGCACTTCTAAGATTATGTAGGAATTTGTCCTCTCTATTTCTTCTATCTCTACGTACTTGCTTCAAAACTGGCTGACAAGTACTAGCCTGCTAGTGTCTAGTGGTAGTAACCAGCTTGTTCGCCATTAAATTAGGTAGTGCTTGTGGTAACGCTAGTATGGCTAGCTAGTGTAATAGCCCGGATAAATTGAATTTTAGAAAATATTAGTAAATTTGTGTAGTCAGTATTAGAAAACACACCATGCAAAAATTAACATGCAAAGACGGAGACCTCTCAAATTGTAACCATTAACCCTGACGTATACTTTCTGTCGTAGTTCTGAAAGGTCAATAATAGAATTTATAAGCTGATACACGAAAACAATGTCACTAATTCTAGGTTGTTTTCCCAAGGAAATTAAACCGATAACATAAAGCCGTTTCTGATAAGATAAATCCAGGAGGACCTAAAAAGATTTAACGATTGTTCTGTTCGTCTTAAAGATTAAAAAGTTGATATGAAAATATATCATACACTTTCGTCAGTATAATTTAAATCTAAACGTGGACAACGAAACAGTTGAACAGGTTGGAGAGATTAAGTATTTAGGTATTATTGTTGACTTCGACTTGACTTTTAAGGAGCACATCGATTTTATAGTTGAAAAGATTTCTAAAAAGATCGGATACTTTAAAGAAACTCGGAATAGGTTAGACTTGCAATAAATGCATATAATAGCTGTGACTTTTTGGGCAACGGAGTTATTAAAGCTCAAAAGAACGGTTGGGATCCATGAAGTAGGAAGTTAATTCTTCTTCTTCTGTTTTCTCTTTTTAAACAAACCCGAGATAAGCAAAGGTTTATCTTATGTTATCAGTTTTGCCCAACATTTGTGTTTATTTTAATTGCTACGATATGATGTGCAAAATCAACTAAATCTATTTCCCATAGAAGACAAATAACCCAGTAAACTTATTAACTCCATAAAATAACCAGGTTAATTTAATCCAGTTAATGTATGACAACTCTGTACTCTGCTGCAAAAAAATGCAGCTAATGTAATAATTAAACCGCATTTCGAAAACTGATCAACAGTATTGTTTATGAGTGTCAAAAATTCATTTGTGAGACTTCAAAGACTGCAGAACAAGACAAGGAGATCTGTACTAAAGTGCACTATCGTTTTCGAGATGACCTGTCCCGAAGCCGGCTCTATTCTGTATGCCTTGTTATGAACGATCAGAACGAAAATTACCGCAATAATAAAAAAGGGATAAATTTATGTCGGTTGGGTATGGGTACGTATCTAGGATAATGTTCTTCTGGAAAACGAGTAGGGGTGACGTACCTACACTATTTGAGAGATATCATTGGCCTTCAGAAATAAAATATTTTCCTAAAACAATGCTCCGTCACATTATGGTACGATGGTTAGGCATTGGCTAATAATAAATTTTATGGAGTTATGGATTGGACGAGTTGGAAGTATGACCTCACCATCAAGATCACTAGATTTAACACCTGTTCCACAAAAATGGATATAAGGGACTAGTTACTAACATAAATTTTGAAAGCAGAGGAAAAGGCGTATGTCGTGTTTGTGATTGGCTAATTTTTACTTAGTTCACCACAGGATTTCTCTTTTTTGGAACTGTCATAAAACCGCGCGGTGAGTGAATGTTCAAGAGCCGTTCGCTACGCGCGCCGCTCATGTGAATAACAATTAAACATGTTTTAGTCACCAATGATCTATCAAGAAGCATAAAATAACGCTATGTACTTTGCCTAGCTCAATATGTAGAAATTATGGTTGTTTTCACTATTTTAAAAGCAGTTAAGTTTAATAATTATATTAATTAATAATTAAAAAGACGTATTTTTTATTCCACTTTAATTCTTCATAAGTCTACCTCTTTTTATTGTCCCGGAAATTTTTCATTTTATTGTTCCATAGTTTAACAAATTCAAACATAGAATTATATCTATTTCAATTTACATTTAAAATATATTTAAGTCCGCTTGAAGGGGTACAGTCACTGATATTATCAATAAAGGAAGAAATATTTATTTCGTCAGTATAAATTAAAACTCTGGATTGCTTCAAAAAACTCGCAATGTCGTCAATGAAAAGAATAGAAATAAGCAGACCAAGTTGACTCATCTGGGCACCCCAGACGTGGCTTTTATGATGACTCTTGAGCCTGGAAAAACACTCTCAGCCAAATAGGAATAAATCCATTTTAAAAATATAGCTGGAAATCCGAGTTTGCGTAATTTTAACATAATTACCGACTGTGATAGTTTGTTACTGCAGTCCTGTATTAACGACACCACTGATTGGATCAGAAGAAAATTTCAATAACTTAGTGATATTAGATGTTCAAGATACAGAACCGTGTTGATTGACTGAAAGAATATGCTTACATTGTGAAGATATCTCGGTATGAATTATAGAATCTAACAATTTGGGTATGCACGAAAATCTAGCTACAGGTCTGTAGACAACCGTCTTTAGTCGCCGTTATTCGGACAAGGCTGACCCAGGGCGGATTTAATTCGACAAGAAACTGTTAATAATGAAACGAGCGTCATACGTGAAAATTTGAATATGTGAAATCTCCTTTTAATGTGTAGGTTTAAGCTATTCTACGGATTTGACTTACTTCAGATTAAGCACTAAGCTGGAGAATAGCCCGTGAACCCTTATGGAGAATTCTATCGTAAATGCGAAGCTTTTTAAGCTATCTATATGTGCATATGTTATACGTGCACTCCTATTACTCTACATACGTGACTTTTAGTAAAATGTATGTGTTTGTGTTAATAAGCGCATGAATTCTCCTTTTGGAGTTGAATTTACAAGAACTTAATACAGTATAAAAATCCCTTCAGGACAATTTCATAACTTTCAAGTGAGACATACAGCAGACCATGAGACTTCTTACTAGTGGGAATTCTATGATTAATAATTACTATGCTAGACAACAGTCAAATCTTGAACGTGACCTTTATAATTGTAAACCTCTTATATTGACGAACTGCTAAGATAAAAAACAAATGCTGTTTACACTGAGAGAAAACAGAGAGCAGAGAATGATACCCTTTACAATATCTGTGACATAACTGCTATCAACTTGAAGAACAGCGTTTGTTCTTCAGCTTACCATTAACTCGGGGTGTCTTCTAGAACCTTGGTGGTTGGAGGACGTTCCATTAATATGGAAAAATATATCTTGATCTTGTGTTTGGCCTGAGTAAGTTTTAGAATTTAAAGGCGTATTTCATATCATTTTGTTTATGATTTGTAAAGTATATCGTTTAATTAAACACTATGTGCAAATGTGTTTGCACGATTCCGATTTACACGGTATTTTGCAGAACAATCTATCGTGTAAATCAAGTGTTAAGTGTATTTAATTCTAACAACATATTGGCAAAACATATCCTTATTTGGTTTAGATATGTGGATGATGTTTTCTGCATTGGAACAACCTCTATATTTCAGTTTCGAATGAATTATAACAAGGTATAAAATTTGCACTTGTAGCTTGGGAATGATAGGATTAACTCCTAACAAGTTGTCTCAACTTGTGACTGTCATAAAAATAGTCAAATTTATATGCAAATTGTAAAAGCTCTGTGGCTCTGTGGCAATTGAATCAAAGGATACTACGTCGGTATAAAATTAAAATAATTTTATAGCATTTATGACTCAATTAAGATAGCATGGTGCGTATAGCCCTTAATATAGCAGTTAACAAACTAGCTTTTGGTGTGCTCAGAAAAGATTCGTATATGGATATAATTATCCCGGTTTCCTCAAATCATCTTTGGATCTATGTTGGAAAGATTATTAGCAATATTATCTGAGGATAATTTTAAAATAAAAAAACGAAAAACCTTACCTTTTATAAAAAACGCAGGGGGTGTCATAACAAGAGCGTCGCGGCGCAGCTCTGCGAAATGTTGTGTGCATCCATAAAATTGGTCTAAAAATTTATTCAATTAAATAGGTGAAATTTATGAAATTAAATGTGGTGATTGTTCAAATGATGCAAGCTTATGTGGGGAAAATAAAAATAAAGCTAAAAGCAAGACTGGGTGAACGTATAGCTGGAACTGAGTGTTGGTGGCCACAATCTGGCTTATCAAAACGTTTATTTGAAAATTCGTGTAAGGTTAGCTAAAGTGATATTAAATTGTTGCATAGGGTGGAAAGATTCTTAACAAGTGTGAGAATTCTGGAATTGGATTTAATTAATACAAATCCGATACTAGATCCAAATAAACACCATGAATTTAACATAAGTGCCTTCAACCCATTTTTCGCACTCACAATGCGCATCATTGTAATCCTCAAACGAATATTTATACCTGTATTAGTATAACCTGGTATTTACTCCAGTAGGTCTTTAATAGAAGATCTCGTAAAACAGAATGCATCACTTTTGTTTAGAGTTCAGAATTGCAATATTGCAAAGGATGCCAATGTGATAGTTGCTGAAAAATTAACTACTACAACAAGACTGGTTTTTAATACTAATTCATTTCGCATCGCTGAAAAACGTGTTGAATTGTATAAACAAGCAACAAATTTCGTCTCCCCCAAGCCGTACAGTAACATAGTGACACAAAAGACCATATGGCTGCTTACACTACGGACTCTTTCTTCACATTTACCCAATCGTTTCAAGAAGAATCGAGTAAATCTAAAGTGTGTAGACAAAGTCTGTCGGTCAAGTCTGGAACGAAGCATTTTCCAGCTAGTCTTGAAAATTTACACGAATCATTCAAGTCTGGAGCAAAAAACTGAAGTGTGTGGGAGCTTTATGCCTCGTTCCTTCAGTTTTGTTATTGGTTCCCACCAACAAAAAGTGCGATCCATCTTTTTTGTCGGAAAATTGGAAGCAAAGTGCGCAGCATTGAGTAAATCTGAAAAATGCTTCGACTTGAACTTTTGGTTAAATCCAAAACAAAAGTCCGTGACCAAGCTTATCCTGTAGTGTAAACTGTTCTCCAGAAGGGTTTGGTTCTCGTTCTGTCAACAGTATTAAGTCTATTTTGGTGATGAAGACAATAGTTGCGTTTTTTTTGCAGCAGAGTACAGAGTTGTCATACATTAATTGGGTTAAATTAACTCGGTTATTTTACGGAGTTAATAAGCTTACTGGATTATTTAAGTCTTCTACGGGAAAATAGATGGCGCTTGTTGAAAGCTTTTGTATTTAAAAGTTGATTTTGCACATCATAGCAATTAAAATAAACACAAATGTGGGTAAAACTGACGGTCTGACTAAATAACGGCCTTTACTTATCTCGGGTTTGTTTAAAAAGAGAAAAGCGGAAGAAGAAGACGTACAGAGTCTCTGTTCTTTTAAGTTTTTATCAATGGAGGCGAGTCTTTAGTATATTTTTATGACCGTTTAGGTTAAAATGCCTATTGAATAAATTAATAGCCGGGCACTTACGGTTAATGAGTTCATGCATACTATAGTTAGGTAGTTGAGATGTAAAAGTGGAATATTTCTCAAATTGCGATCATTAACTATAAAAAATTCGAAAATTTTCTTTGTTTCCCAACCGCTCCTTTCTCCACTCTCTTTTTCTATGATTATGACTTCTTTCTTGTTCTGCGCTCATTTCTACAATAATTATTTATGCGATATTCTTATTCATATTCTCATGCGCACCGTGCCAAAAATTGAGTATAAATGAAGTTAATTAGTTTGTAGGTTTTAATTTTAAGAAAGTACAAAGTTTTTATAAAATAGTCGAAAATAATATTTGAAGACATTGCATTAGGATACGAATTTTATAAAACAAATTAAATGTTAGAGTTGAAAAATGAAATATTTTTTTTATTAAATTAAATATAGCAGGGGTGCAGGGGTTATGGTTGAGCATGCTTTGGATGAATAACTGTGTTTGCGAGTTTTTAAGTGTATTTTTTATTTTTTCATGAACGGAGTTTCTAAAGTTAGTCATTTTTCAATGAATTTTTCTGGTTAAAATCTTGGGATTTTTTTTTTTTTTAAATATTTTTTCCCAAAGATCGATGAAGAAAATTAATAATCACTGACATCTAGAGATCGAATTAAGTTCGTCAACAGTTTTACTGAAAGTGAACCACATAGTAAGCAATTTATTAGTACAAACAAATTTACTGTATATAATGTTGTGTCTGCAGTAATTCTTTTAACGATGATAATGGGACTAATTGTCTTTTTTGTTCGTTTAAAGCATTTGGAATTGGTGAAATGTACAATGAAATGTACTGTTTCTGTCAAGCGATAAAGATTTAAAATCGAACTTATATCCAGTTTAGGAGGAACCTAGCCTTCTTCTGTGGTTTTGATTGAAGCTTGTAACTATTAGCAAGTGTGATTTATTATATTTAATACCCATCGTTATTTTCCTAAAATTAATTTTTTTTTCATTAGTTTATTTTTATTTCATTTTGTCCCGTTCACTTATTTACTCATTTGTAGTTGAAAAATTGTATCTCGCTGAAAAATAAGTAAATTGCTGGCTGTTAGTCAAACATTGTCGTTTGTTTTATAAAAAATTGTTTAATTTGTGAAAATAATAAATAATTGAAGGGGGCATCCTATACTTAAAATAAGTAGAAAAATCTTTCTGTTATTGTTTATGTATATAATATCCAGCAATTTATTTATTTTCCAGAACGTATTCCATATCATAAGTTGTTGCACATTGCAAGATCTCCTTCAGAATTGCGACAATATATTAAAAAACAGAGTAATAAATATGGTTGGAAAATTTCAACTGGAAAAAATGAAGACGAAAAAAGAAGAGAAATTTGCAAATTTCTTGAGCTGTCACCACAAAACATGTTTCATAGAGACTTGGAGTGCCGTAAAAGGACTCGTCAAGATATTGATAATAATACCATTACCAGAGATTTGAACTACTCTGATTGTGAGAGCAATTTGTCGTTGTCAAGCAACACATTAAATGAATCGACGTCGCGTCGAGATTATGATGATTGGAAAATGTGCCCTCTAAAAATGGATTATGAGGACGACAGTACAAGTAAACCTAAAAAGGCAAAAGGTATTAAGGAATATGTTGTTGAATCAATCGAACAGTTGGAAGAAGATGATACCGAACCATTATTTTTCGTCAAATGGAAAGGTTATCCTTCATCTGAAAATACTTGGGAACCTTTAGAAAATGTTCGAGATTGTGACTTACTTGAAGATTTTATTGAAAGTCAAATTGAACTCTATAGAGGCGCAATAGATAAAATTTATGAAAATATTTTGGAGGAAATGAAAGAAGAGAATTATTCACTTCCACCCGAAGAAACCACCATAGAAAAAATAGATCAGTACGATAGCTATGCACACATTTTAAATTTGGTAATTTTAGCTTTATTTAAGATGTCTGGTTCAAAGCGTAAAGTGAGAGAAAGTATCATAAGAAAACGAGTAAAAGAACAAATTTTCCTTAAACCATACCATAAAAAGCGTCATTTACAGTTGCATGAAATTAATGAATGGAAGGCGTATATTAATAAAATTGATTCTACTGGAAACATAGGCGTTGAAAATAACGTCGACTTTGAAACCCCACCCAAAACATTTGTGTACATTAATGAAGTTGTACCCGCAGAAGGTATAAATATTCCTGATGACCCTCCGATTGGATGTGCATGCTCTGAAGGTTGTAACTATCGGTCGTTTTGTTGTCCGAAGTTATCTAGTTCACATTTTGCTTACAATGCAAAGAAAAAGTTACGGGTCCTCCCAGGAACACCTATATTTGAATGCAATAAGCGATGCGAGTGCGACTCTGATTGTGTTAATCGTGTAGTCCAAAATGGACGAAAAAATTCGTTAACAATTTTTAAAACAAGCAATGGTTGTGGATGGGGGCTTAGAACTGAAAAGCTCATTCAAGAGGGTGACTATGTTTGTGAATACGTTGGCGAAGTAATCACAGCTGAGGAAGCTGATCGACGTGGAAAAGTGTACGATGCTCAAGGGCGTACTTATCTATTTGATTTGGATTTTAACGAAGAAGGCGATACTGTGTACACAATTGATGCAGCAAGTTATGGTAATGTGTCTCATTTTATAAATCATTCATGTAAGCCGAATTGCCGAGTTTGGCCAGTATGGGTGAATTGTTTGGATTTAAATTTACCTAGGCTAGCACTTTTTGCTGTTCGACGTATTGAACCAGGTGAAGAGTTAACCTTTGATTATATAAATCAGACATCTAGCGGACGATCAAATGAAAATGCTGAAGGGAATCCTGGCTCGACCGGTCATTTTAATGCTGTAGATATGCTAAACGCAGATGATGTCAACGCTGAAAAGGTTTTGTGCAAGTGTGGTGCAGAAAATTGTCGAAAGTATCTATTTTGAAATAGGCAGGTCTTATGTATTATCGCATATTGTATGAAAAACAGCATATTGTCTAATAAATGGCGTAGTGTTTTTATTCAATGGTCTTTTATATCTTTATCTCTTTTAATTTTTTCTTGCATTTCTTCTACCTTGGGGTTTTCATTCGTTTTAATAAAAAGGATTGTATATCTAAAAGTGGAAAAAAATTTTTTTGTGAAAAATTGTACAATTTAAAACCGAAAGCAAACCGAGAAATACAAACAGGGTTACAAGAACTAAAAAGAAAAATTGAAATGAACATAGACAAATGATAAGAATTCATTTAGAAAAACGCGATAAGATAGGAAAGTTTATCAATACTGGAATTAAACAAAAAAAATCAATTCCTGCGGCATTATTACCTTTAACTACGTTATCAGCCAAATTATTAAAGGCGTAGAGCTATTGTTGCAGATCTGTTAAGAACTTATTTTCTAATACAATATTCGGTTGCATTTTCTGACTAGTACTATAATAATTTCAAATAAATAAATATTATAACAAATATCATATATTAGCGGCTTTAGAAAGTATAATATTGTATTTCACAATATTGTAATAGAGAGTAACCTCCCTGTTCTCCGGGTCAACGTTGAAATTTGGAAATTGACTTTGGTAATTTAGTAAATAATAAACTGTAGACCTAAAGGTTTCCTAAAAAAAAGTCTGCACTCTTAAAAGCTATATATATTCATATGGGCAATTTTTAATTCAAATCGAAGTTTTGCTCTTTCTTCATCATTCCATTTTTTTTTTTAGCAAAGTACCTTCACTTTTTCGAATATTAAGCACAAGCCCGTGGAATCGTGTTTCATAGTTTGCTTCACTTTCTCAGGTTGCCTATATTTTACTTCTCTGCTCAAGAAACGTGATCTAAGTGTGCATTATAATAATCATTAAACGATTATTAGCTTTCAGCGATTAATGGGAAAATAAATATGTTTTCCTGTATAGTTCTTGCGTGTAGCCCAACTCATTCACTCGCCTCAGCTGTTGTAGCAATTAACCATATCCCAAATTACATAATAAACTCGCGAGTGTATATTCTATTATATTACAGGAATTCTCTAGGAAGCACTTAAATAAATTGCCGCGCTATTGATGAATCACAAGGTCTTCCAATTTTGTTGGTAGGTTCGATACGTTTAACTCATCGGTGCGTCGAGATCAAACCATGAGGTCCGTAGTGAAACGAGAAGATGAGTGATCTCTTAATTTACTCAATCCATCGGTGAATGTAATGTGTTTTATTTAAATTTGTCAAAGTCGACGCTTATTTTGGACATATGACATTTAAACTAAATAGGTCAACAGGTCTTGTTTTGGACAAGTAGACATTTAGTGTGGACAATACGAATTTATATGTGAAAATTTCTCAAAATTATTGGACAAGTCGACATTAAACTGGGAAATGCTAGTATATACAGGGTGTTTTCTAGTGGAAGGTCAAAAATGAATGGGGTGAAAGATCTCACCTAGAAAATCAAAAAATTGTATGGGAGGGGGAGCAATCTTGACCATTTGAGAGTTACCGGGTGATTCATAAACAACATTTTCATCCTATTCATATTATTCTTTTATTTTTATCTTTTGATCTGCTCAACGCAGCGACATACAACCTACGCCAAAAAACTACTATCCCAATATCCTTACCAAAAATATCAACAATGTTTATCTACCTCCCCTCAATTCTGCTCTAGGGTTAACTGGTGTTGAATGCACTTCATCCTTCATTGTTCCCCATAAGAAGAAGTCCAATGGAATAAGATCTGGAGATCTAGCAGGCCAAGAAATCGATCCACCTTGTCCAATCCAGCGAACACTCTGTTTCTCTGAGCAATTTGCTACGTAGTTATATAAAAACGGAAATTTTGCCTGGTTTCCATTCCATATCTAGATGCTCAAACCTGAGGAATTAAATGAGATCCGCTAGCTAACATTAGGGGCTAAATAAATATCAAGAACTTAAGTGGTTGAGACGTGCTTTTTAAACAAGTAGCATCATGTCAATGAAGAGTATTTTATAGACGAGTGTCGATTGTACCTTGCCACACTATTAATCATCTGTACCTAAGACTCCAATTATTTGTAGACCTTTAATAGATTTCGTTTAAAGTTCTAAAAGAAAGCCTGGCAATTTTTCTGCTTACATAAGCGAAACAACAGAAAGAAATATATTATTCAAAAAGAAATCATACATTTAACTAAAGAAATATAAATTTATTAACTAGGATATGCCAATGCAAAAATATACAAATGTGATAATCCCAAGTGTCCACGACCGGCTAGTTTTACATCTGGTGGATCTAATAAAGATGACAATTTCCCTTGTTCCCGTCCATCTTGTTCTGGACGATTTCAGTTGGTTCGTCATGTAAGCTTCGTAGATTGTCCTGGTCACGACATTCTTATGGCAACTATGTTGAACGGAGCCGCTGTTATGGATGCAGCCCTTTTACTAATTGCAGGTACGTCTTTGAAAATTTTCTACTAATAACGCTAATGTGTAAAATTGTTTTTAGGGAATGAATCTTGTCCGCAGCCACAAACATCTGAGCATTTGGCTGCTATTGAAATTATGAAGTTAAAACATATTTTAATTTTACAAAATAAGATTGACTTGGTGAAAGAAATTCAGGCAAAAGAACAATATGAACAAATAGTGAAATTTGTTCAAGGTACTGTCGCTGAAGGAGCTCCAATTATTCCTATATCTGCGCAACTTAAATATAATATTGAGGTAGGGAATTCATGTGTGCTATAATCTTTTTGCAATTGCAATCTCACCTCTCTTAAAGGTATTATGTGAATATATTGTGAAAAAAATTCCTATCCCACAAAGAAATTTCACATCTCCTCCGCGATTGATTGTGATCCGATCATTTGATGTGAATAAGCCAGGTTGCGAAGTAAATGATCTTAAAGGTGGGGTTGCTGGCGGCTCCATTCTCTGTGGTGTGCTGAAAGTGGGACAAGAGATTGAAGTGCGACCTGGAGTGGTTACAAAAGATGCAGATGGCAAAGTTGCATGCAGACCAATTTTCTCGAAAATCGTGTCCTTGTATGCTGAGCAAAATGAACTTCAATTCGCTGTTCCTGGTGGTCTGATTGGTGTTGGTACGAAAATTGATCCTACACTTTGTCGTGCAGATCGTCTTGTTGGGCAGGTTTTGGGTGCTGTTGGTGCTCTTCCTGACATTTATGTGGAGTTGGAAATTTCATATTATTTGTTAAAACGATTACTTGGCGTTCGTACTGAAGGCGATAAGAAGGCTGCACGTGTTCAAAAGTTATCTAAAAATGAAATTTTGCTTGTGAACATTGGTTCTTTGAGTACTGGCGGTCGAGTCATTGCTACAAAGGCAGATTTAGCTAAAATTGCACTTACCACACCAGTGTGTACTGAAATTGGGGAGAAAATCGCGCTGAGTCGTCGAGTTGAGAAACATTGGCGGTAAGTCCAGAAAATATCCTTAAGTTGTCAATTTAGGGAAGATTGGATTTATCTTTTACTTATTATAGTCTGATTGGATGGGGACAAATTCGTGGTGGAGTAACAATACAGCCCCTGATAGAGAAGCCCCACAACAATAATTAAAGATGCATTTTTACACGTTTGTTCGATTATTTTATATCAAAGAGGATTACATATTTAATAAATATTTGAAAATCCTAAATTTTATGATAATTTCTTACCCTATAATCTAACTTTAAAATTAACGCTAATAATTTTGTTGCATTAATTAAAATGGTACATAAAGTCATGCTTTTTGTTCCCAATTGAAATTGTAAAAATAGTAACTGTAATTTTAAGGAAAACATTTACATAAGTATTAAGCAGAAATACAATTGAGGCGTCCACTTCCAGAACTCGTTAAATGCATTCGGGGAAAGCTTTAGGTTTAAGAAAAAACGTATTTTTTAAAACCTTAGCAGAGTTGTTTATGCCGTTTTCTAAATAAGAAGTTTGCCGAGTGAGAAAAGTGTTTTCTGTCTGTCTGTAATTCTAAAAGTCTTTATCACCGTTAACTTCAGAATGCGTACAATAACTGCTTGCATAATAATAATAAGGGTTTCAAAAGGTGGATTTTGTTATTAGAAAACGGTAGTCGTTAGTCGGTAGGAGGCCTTGTATGACAATTGAAGACAGATGAATGTACATTTGCAGCGTTAATCAATCTGTTCTGAGATTTTATATCAGTTACTAATTCCAAAATTTTAGGAAGATTATTTGTGAGAAGTAATTTCTGTCTCTGTCAAAGTCAAGCAAACTAAATTGATTAAATTAAGCCCCATCTAAAGTAATCTAAATTTTTAATTATTGACCAAAATCGGTTCGACATATTAAAAAAGAATATAAAGTCTTGATATTATGTAATTCGATTAATTAATAATCAAAAGATTACATGTTTATGTTTTTTAGATGGGTAGGGTAATAAATGGTTTTACTTCAGCTATATAGAGCTGAATTGGGCGCGCATTTCATTTTCTGGTCTTCTATATTTTCGGATTTTTTAATTTCTTACATTTGAATTTATGAGTATACTGTATTTTACTATATAAAAATGTCGTTCGTTATACCATAAAAAGTATGCCGTATGTAAAACCACTTTAAAGTAGTGTCATAAAATCACTACTTGTCAGCCATAATATGG
>QYTT01078534.1:0-12231 GCA_006980735.1 Dasypogon diadema | reverse complement strand
AAAAACGTTAGAAGACCAAAATATGAAACCACGATATTTCCACGAAGTGCGGAATACCTGGTTTATGTCGGCTGAATGCGAACCCCATCAGTAACAGTGTGTGGAAAGGAAGTAACGCTGTCCAATATACAGGGTGTTCCATTTAACCTGACAAATCAAAATAACTCGAAAAATACGCATCATACAAAAAAAAATTGTCCCAGACGAAAAATGAATATCTGAGGGATGTCTGCCTGTCCTAAAATTCCAGACTCCGTCAAAGGCTTGTGAGGTGCTTTATAGACTCGGGACAATTCTGTAAATTCTAGGACAACGAAACACCTTTTGTCTAATATTCGGATCGAATTAAAAATTGCTTTAACTAATAGCGGAATTGTATTTATTGCGTGTTTTTATACAGATCTAACTTCCAATTGTTCATCATATAAGCCTGGAAATCTAACTAGAGACAGCGAAGACTTTCATAAGAGCTTTGTTATTACCTGACAATCTATGCAGAATACAATTTTAACCCGCTAAGCATACAGACTCCGAAGGCAACTGTCCGCCTTCACGATAGCTTTGACCTCTTCCTGGAAAACCGCCATTTACTTTTCAGAAGAGAGAGAAACATTTGTGCTTCCAATTCTCTACAAAGAGAAAGTCATCCTCAATGCCACCTTCAGCTTACGTTAATATAGAGGCGTTAGATAATTCAAATGACATAATACAGACTGAGACTATCAATGTTCCCTTGATAGAATACTAAATTCAAACTGAGGAAATCATTTTTTGGGAGAAGAAATCCAATTTGCGGACTCTCCACCTCGGGTTGTGTCGGACTCCCAATTTAGAGTACCGAGTAAAACCCCTCCTTTTGGATACCAAGGACACCAGCCCAGAACTGTTTTCTACATTACTTCGGGGTACGAATCTTGACTAGCTGTTTCTTCTGACCTCTCGGTTCTTTGTGCGGAGAGAATCCTTTACGAACCTACCTTCTAGCGTCCAGTGATTCTCGCTCCCCAGAATAAGTCCTACTATGCTGTCTGGTGACAACTGGACTCCACAGCTGATCCCCTACACGCCAAATATTTTGTGTGTGGATAGATTATTGTGTCCAGGAGCAGGCGTCATTTTGTCGATTTTGGGCCGTTGGTAGTGGCCATAATCCTGCTCAAGGACGACTTCCCCTGGGTTTAGGAAAAATTTCACTGCAAATCACTTCTTCAAATACAAGGAGATATATCACAGAACTTTGCCAATGATATGTCTCTTAAAATACGGATCCACGCGCTTTGACAAAAAAAATATGTGTTAGTTTGCAATAAGATCTCTACAACGTTAAGCTGGAAGCGTGGGCCCTAACACAATAGCAAAAGAGAGCACAACGTGTGTGTAAGCTATTTGTGGTGGAGTCCAAGACAAAAATCTCGAATATAGGCAAGGAATGAACTATGTATTATATTAACTTTCCGGGGCTGCTAATACAACCATAGGATTCCAAGGTTGTCCTGAGGGACGTGGAAAACTCCATTGACAATGGGGTTTCTCTGAAGAAACGCAGTAGTAGAGCTGACTAGAAACGAATAAGCTTCAAAAAAATAGTTTGATGCTTTGCTTAGTCACTTTTCCCAGCCAACGGGATATGTTGAATCATATTCAACTGTGTCAGTAATTTGGTTAAACCAGCGTTTTATAGAATTTCTATGGGAAATAACCAAAATTAATTGTGAGAGATTTGTAATTTGTTTTAGTATACAAAGCAGTTAATAACAATTGAACGAAGGAAAATTGAAAAAGTGATAAGTTACAATATAATAACCAGAAATTATTACTCCTAATATTTTGTGATAAGTATCAAATGTTTTCATATGAAGTGTCCGTTTCTCATTCACTCTGAATTGAATTTTTATTGACGAAACGTAAACTTCAATTTCGTTTCATATATCATCTATTCTTTATTCAGTTTCCTTTCATTCCTATATTTCGTGAATTAAACAGTAAACAAAGAAATATTTGATTATTTCCTCTCTAGTTACTTCTTCGATTCCTTGTGAATCCAACTGATAGACACATTACTTTTCAATGTAATCACCGTGTTAAAAATAATCGATTCGGTAACCTATAAAATATCTAGTTTGTCGATTACACTTTCACTTACTATCGCTTCCCTTTTCTTGCTCGGATACAGTTTGCTATAGAATTGGAACGAATATAGTCTAAAGCTTCCTCAACATTTAAGAAGTTATCTTTCGCAAGGGCAATTACTATAGAACGAATCGAGTGGATTTTCCTTTCTGCTGAGCATATAGTCACTCATGGAGAAGATATTTTATTAAACATATAATTTTGATGCAATGCAATCGCTCAACTTGGCTGCGTTGGCGTCTTGGGTTTTCTTTAACTTAATATGGTAAAATTCAAAATAATCGATTAAGTGATTAATTGAATGCATGAATTTCTCCCATATTTCGCTACATATTTCAGCGCAATTAAATATTTGCTGAGCAGCAACTACAAATTATATTAGCACAGGTGTGCCTCTTGATGAAACCAAGGATTTCTCAAAATGGCAACATTTTGGGAAAAGAAAATTGCGAACTAGGCATTTCGACGAAGATAATATTGCGCCGTAAAGACTGTAAATACGATTCATCAGTAATTCAGGCAATTTTCGAAAATCAACATATGTAAAATAGTGTAAGGGATTATTTATACACTGTATTACGAATAGGCATGACTGTACTATTTAAATTTTCAACAGACAGAATGAATAATCCCAGGAATTTCCGAATATTTAATACTAGTCGAAGGGAGTAGTGTAGTGAGTCGTGCAATCGCTCTTCCGGTTCACTGCAGCTATTCTCAAAAATAGATTGCTTCCAATTTCGAGGAAATTTCACTTTGGTACCGTGTAAAACAACATGTCAACATACGTGTTAGATAAAAGGCGAACATGTGGTGTAAACAAACATTCTGATAAGGGAGCTATAACTGCACCGCTTTACACTATATCGTTACGCACTCCATTCACAGAACAGATAAGACTAACTTACATTTCAGTTCAAATACCTAAAAAGTCTGCAAAAGGCGGATATTCCTGCAGCACCATAAACACTGTCACTTTGAGAACGAATCAGAACACAACAAAGGAAAACGAAAACAAAGTGAATATTGACAAGGAATGTCAGAATAGAAATCCGCAAAACACACAGCACGCAACAGACACTGTAAAAGGCACTGTCCAGGTGAATAAAGTTGCCAAAACAGGAATATAATTTTGCACTTTATTTTAGCACTTATTTATGTAAACACTGACGAATGCCGACACTGGAAAGCAACGAAATAATTTGAATAAAAATGAATTCACAGACTGCGAACGGGCCAGCACTCAAGACGGTATCAGTATCTAATAATTATTCAGGTCAAGCCGAAGAGAAAAGCGTTTTTTGTGCAAAGAAAAAATTTCCATAAAAACCGGCATTAAGCGGAAACCAAACGTTAGCCGAAAACGATATGCGCCGCTGATAACGACCAGTGGTACTGATAACAGACGCGATCGTGTAAAAAGCACACACACACAGAACAGGGTTTATGTAGCACAAACACAAATCTCTTCAATATTAAAATTTCATTAAAACACTGACGGAAACATAATAAAATATCGTTGGCTGGAATAGTCCTTCACTTTGGGTTCCATTAAATTTCGCGACGGATCTTATTACACAATTGGAGAACTCTGCTTGGTATCCAGCAGATATCGAGTGATTTGCATACAGCAGCATTTGTAATACGTCAAGCAAGTTCTCGTTTGTTTTTTATGTTTACCACACAACTGGTACTGAACTGGAAGCGAATCTAACCAGGTTTCCAGCTCGCATTGATCTACTACAAATCGTTGGGTTTTAGTGAGAAACCTTGTCCGGATTTGTGTCTATTTGACGAGAACACTTGCCCGAGGAACAATTATTATTTGTGGACTAGTGAAAGAGCGAGGAAGGTCACAGTGTTAATTGTGGTAATCCGGATAACAAAAAAAAAAAAATAAACTGGGACAGAGGTATTTGGTGCAACACACTTCAGTTTACAATTATCTCACTCAATCCGCACCTGAAAACATCGAGTATTGAACAATCGTACAAAGTCCGATTAGGACGTAATCATCAGTTATTGCTAGCTAACTTGACGCAATATCTATTTACAAAAAAAAAGCTAACAACAAAACCCGAAACATTCACGCACTACCCACCAGTCTACGTATATCCGAAGACTGTCAAGTCCGAACTGATCTACTACCTCATCACCTGGTCGACCAGACTGGTTGCAAATTCATACACTTTCCGTCTCACTGTATTTTGGTATTTTGGTGGTGCTACAACAATGAATGGGGAGTTCAGGAGGGAACCGATGCCTACCAACGTAAACAATGTTTCTTCGAGCAACCGTTACAGCATACCAGTTATAGTGTGCCGCAAAAAACACCCGAATCTAGACCTTGTCTAACTTCCCACGGCCTGCTCGATAATGGGATGATAACCCTAACCCTTCTGCCTTTTGCCAAAATAATTTCGCACACATAAATAATGAAAGCAAACGATCGAGCTTGTGTTGCAGTGTGTAGATCAGCTGTACAATAAAGTGCCCTGTTAGTGTTTGTCAATACATATATGCTTCTGATGATAACGAGCAAAGCACGGTTCACACACGTTCAAGTGATTTCAGCATGAGCTTACGATCGATCGATCGTTACCTAAGATGTAGCCCCGCTAGCATAGAGTCGAATGAGTGCCAGAGTTTCTCTGGTGCAAAGATCATACTTAAAAGGCATGCCCACGAAACACTTGGACACTTACCCATGTAGCAAGCAGATTTCCCCTCGATCACACAACGATCACACGAATTATGCAAGATCAGTGAAGACAGAGGTGGCTTTTGTGTCAAGAGAAGTTTTCGTGTTTAAAATTGGATGTCTCTTTTTTTTAATGGGAACTATGGATACAAATTAAGTAGTCCACGGATCCTAATATAAGATCACTTAATAATAATATTGTTTATTGTGAACCTCTCAATTACTTCATAATACCCTTGAAGAGAACTCTCTAATTATTGTTAATCAGTTAGGGTTCAGACAAGGGTGTTCCTGTGAAACAACACTTAAACGGCGTGTTGAATGTCTCCCGGAGGTTCCTCGGTTCTCTACAGACCCTGTAAGTACTGTACGTACTTCGATGCAGCGCTGCGTTTCTTCTTTCCTGCCTTAGGCTAGACAACATCCTGTTTTTCATACCAGCGTGTAGCCAAGGGATCCCAAAGGATCCGGACCTAAATAGTTCTGGAAATTTTTTTTAACTCTAGACATAAGTTCCACAGTTATTCCTCTACCTTATGTTTTAATTTTAAAGCTAGCAGCGATCCTCAAATGATCGCAAGTGCCTTCGGTGATCTTTTTAAGAGTGCTTTTCTTCGTGAATTCTGTGATTTTAATTTTTTCCTGAAGCTCCTACCGATCTTATTTCAACTGAAGTATCTTATTTCGGCTAAGATATTTCGACTTAAATGGATAATTAATCGAATGCTCCCGACAGCATTCCCTAAGCCGAGAAATCCACCCTCTGCGGAGGTTGGCCTCATGCCAGGATGAGGGGTCAAAAAGACGGACAAAAACCATAAAGTCAGCAGTTCTAAAGAGGTCAAGGAATGAAACTAAGCATCATATCGACAGTCCCGCACTTGATATAGAAGAAGGGTCCCATATTTGGGGCGAAGTGCGCAAGGCGGCTACCAAAAGTGTTGATCAGCGGAACTTATAAAGGTCGATTCAAGTCAAAATTTAAAAGATTTGCCAACTCAACTTTCATCATATGTAGGGAGGAATCTGCCATTATGTTTCGCTGCTTTGTGGAAAAAAGGCTGGATGTAGCGCTTCTACAAGAACCGAGGGGTCGGTTCATGTAGCTCAAAAACGAATAGTCCCATGATTCCACCTTTTTGGAAGAACGGGGACGGGTCATGTAGCTCGAAAGCGATTGTCGAACTATCGAATTGTTGTGGAAGTTATATAGAACTGATCGTTCGAATATCGTTTTCGAGCTACATGAACCAGCCCCTGTGGTTCCAAAAAGGTGAGATCAGGGGACTATTCCAAAGTGTTCAAAAAAAGAACAATTTCATAAAATTGAAAAATTTAAATTTACTGTATATTCGGCTATTGTCGAGTGAGGTGGCAATCGTAATAAGGCCCAAATAACAAAATAATTGAATTGCTTAGCAGCATACCAACGCAAACCAGCTAAAAAGAATCATGGCATAGGTAAAAAAAGGTCCCAACAGTAGCAGTTTATCTCGATAAATGAAGGAACGATAATTATTGTACAATTAGAATAATTTTGTGTTATGAATATGACTCTTAGCTTTTTTTCCGTTCAATAAACGAAAGTTCTAGGCAAAAATATATTTTGGAAAACATTATTACACCAGTACGAATACTAGGGTCGTATTCACCAAGCGATATTAGAGCCACCTGATTTTAAATTTATAGTTTTCTCTTACATTCAATGAAATGTTTTAAATACGATGTAAAAGACAACAACACAAATTAAGATCGAACTAGTCTAATATCATTTGATGGAAACGGCCCTTAATGTCTATATTCTAATATTTTTACACTAGTATTAGCAATCATTCCCTGGTAACAGCAAGATGAAGCTATCTAGACGGAGATGAAATTTAAATTAAATTTGAATTTAAAGTACTGATCAAGAAGGTTTATCCTAAAAGAAGCTAACCATGCCACTAATATTTTAACATTATTTGGGCTCCTTGCAGCATATATTAAAATCGCCCTCCACTGCAAAGTCGACAATTTCATTTACATTGAAGAGATTATTCAGCGTACAGTTTCCCTCTTTCGAAACGATAGGTGCATCGCTGGGTTTAATATCTTCATGTTTTATTGTTTTACACAATATTTTTTCATCGTCATCCACTATGCAGGAAAGACACAAGTTTCTCTCGAATAGTAGAGTAGGGAATACATGAAACAAACAAAAATGGATAGAATAACATACCTAGGATCATGCCAAGAACAGAGGCAGGACAATTTGCTCCTAATATTGTAGACAAACAGGTAACAGATCAGGACCTTCAAGATGTTGCCATATCAAAGTGGAGCGTTTCGAAAGTATCAAATGAGTTGTGGTTAGGAAGTCCATCAAAACTGGTGGTCCAGGAAGAGGAACTGAATATATCTGACCTAAATTCTTGCAAGTGGCATGGGTTTGAAAAAACCTGCAGAATGGCTTTTCAGACCTACAAACTTCCCTCAGACAAATGCAACAGCTCGAAGAACCCTGCGTGATCTCCATATTAGGCAGCAAAAATAAAGTAGGAACGGTAGTATCCTAAGACGGTCGGTATTTATAAGCTAATCACTCTTTGTTGTTAGAAAGGACTCAAGACCCTAAGCAATCTCGCACTTAAGATAACTCATCTACCGGGACTATACTATAAAAACGCTTTTAAAGGTAGCAAAACGGACATACTGACAACCAATTTCCCAGAGGAGTTATTAATTTCTAAAAAGCTATCTATACACTGTAAAGGATGCGATAGCTAAAAAATACTGGTAAAAAGGATATGGCATTAAGCCAAAATTCCTAAAGTCCAGTCTCAGACCGCGATGAATGATATTCACCAGGGAGTTGCTGAAATCGACAGTAGATGAGATCAAAACATGGGTCGGAGCTCACCTGCTACCGTTCAGATAACAAAATTCTTCATTCTAAGATCCACAACAGTTAAGAAATATCAGCCAAAATCATCCTGAACTACATCGACGTCCAAAACAATGTCCTTAATATGACAAAGTAAAGGAAATACAAAAGAATCGACAAAGACAAAGATTGTAGCCTTCAGCAGGTTATGTCTCGGCAGGAAAACTAAAGGGAGTAGACTTCCAGTTGGATTTCCTCTTAAACAAGATAAGGTTGAGACCAAGAGGTGATCTGTTCAAAGATAAGGGATGAGGCGAATAAAAATGCTGATCTAGTTTTTGTGCAAGAACCATGGGTTGTTAAAGTAAAGACCGTTAAGATATAATACTGAATGTCCTATTCCCCAAAATGAACTGATCTCAATTCGAAAATAAGCTACCTCCATTTTTCAGAATCAATAACTCACAGTCCTAGTCGAGATGCCAATACCAAAGGATAGACAAGAGGTTATCCTGGCCTCGGCTTATGTTCTTTGAGAAACAGCACCACGAATGAAATAAAGCTACTAAGTGGAAAGCTCCACCCCCAACAGAAGCTTTCCTCATATTTGAAAAATGGTCTTGTCGAAAAACTATGCATTCAGGTCCACAAAATTCAGGATCACCATTCGAATCGCTGAGCCAGGTTTCAGTTCAACAAGCCATGTCAAACTCAAAACACTAACTAGAGTCCATTTTCATCATTAAATTGTTAAGGAAAATTTTTAAAATGAGGCGAAATCATTATTCTGTCCTTTCTTCTTCGGAGTATTCGCCGCAACCTAATTTCACACGAAAACTGAATATTTCAGATTTAAACCTGTTTCTAAATGTGTCCGCTAAATTGTACTAAATTACGTACTAAAACTCCAAATTGTAAGGTTTAATAAGTTGGAATTGTAAGTGTAAGGTTTAGTTTGGGTGATGGAATTGTATGTGTAAGGTTTATAAAAGGAAGAAGAAGAAGAAGTAACGGTAAAAAAGCTTTACTTGGTTTAAGTATTTGCTTGATGATTGCATGCCTAATTTCATGAGTAATTTAAAAGTTTTAATCTCCAATTGTTCGGAAATATATAAAAGTGATTCGTTTAGGTGTAGAGTACTTGAGAACACCTGCAGTTTTTTATATTTTTAATAGTGATGGAATTTGAATTCAAATCTTGGCGCGTTCATATATTCTTCGATTTTGCACATTTGAGTGGTTTTCGTAACTGTAAAATTACTCTTGAAAGCTCTGAAAATATGAGGGTAATTTTAGTTGAGGAAAATTTGGTGTGACAAATAACTTATTTAAAGATATGCATTCCAATTCTAACCGACTGAAATTAGTCAAAATTGATTTAATTAGGGATTGAGATATCGTTCTCCTTGTTTTCAGATATTTCGATTTCATTGTGAAGGAAACCAAAACGTTCAATAAAATTAAAAAACTGGCAAGATTTTTAACGTACGATAAATCAATATCCCTTGTGGATAAGCACACCAGGCATGCACAGGAGATTCACAGCGGGAAATGAAAGTATACCATCAGGTAGGCGGAATGCATCTCATGGAAGGTGAGAATCCATTTCTTTTCGTAAGACAATTCATTTCTTTTTCAACATTGCATGTCCGCTGGAGGAAGCAATGTGAGCTTTATAGTGTGCTTCCTCCTACAGGACCTGGAAGTGATGAATCATGGATCTCCGGAGATGTTGATGAAAGGGTTACTTGAGCTTTTTGCTTTATCACAGTTTTGTACTTATACCTTATATGATAGAATCAACATTATTTGTAGCGCATAGAACCATTAATGCTAGAGCAAAAATAATTATATACGTATGCTCAGAATGTCAAAACAAATCTATTTAAGCCACGTCTGTCTGTCCTGTTCGTTCTTCACGATAACGCAAGAGCAGATTGAGTTAAGAAGCTGAAATTTTGTATGTGTCACTTAAGTTACCACCAACAACCCAATATTCGGCGCCAGAGCTAGTTCGAAAAGGGCTATAGCCCTAGAAGAGGAGACGCTGCGTTGCTGGATGGTTGCAGGAAAGGAGATAGTTTCTCGACCAAATAAAAGAAGGTAGTTTTGCTCATCTGAAAATTTTTTACCATGTCCCTGTTACAGAAATCATTAACTTTCTACCCTTTTCTAAAATTGTCTTCTCGAATTATATAATTTTTCCATCTAATTAATTACAATGACCTCCAACATTTTCAAAAACAACTCTATAATAATTTTCTCATTGTCTATTTCAACAAAAAAAATTTTGTAATTAAAAGTACAGAATATCACAAAGAACAAGAATGTCAAAAGAACTGTCAGATAAATCCCAATGTTTAATCCGGATTCACTGCAAGAGTTTCTTTTGCATATAAACGCAGCAGGACTTTCACTGCGGGAGTTTCAATGCGCATTGAAACTCCTGCAGTCCTGCCTATAAACTAAGTAACTGAGGGTGAGGCTACCCAGGCATTTGCTCTTTTGATGTTTCCCATCACTGTCTGTACCAGAAAATCGCAATCGCATTGTCATCCGAGCTACCAGTCACCAACCGTACCAGGAAATAACGTCAAATGAAGCTTTTGGTCAGGTTGTTGGCGGTAGCTTGAAAGTCAGAAAAGTAGAGATGAAAACTTTTGGCAAAAATAAGTATCGGTAGTATTGATAGTGTTTGAGTAAACTGTCGGTACTATCGATATCACTATCGCCTGAAGTCGTATTTGAGGACAGATGATATGCAAAAAGCGGGCGGGACCAGTAGAACAACTAAGGCTCCCTACCTCTTCCTCATTTGTTTCCATTATATTTTCTACATAATCTACTGCTGCAACTAATAATGCGAAACAACTTCCAATACTTACAACCTCTCGGGCAGGGGCGCGTGTCTTCTCCACCAGCTTCCTCCCGGGTCTTAATCCTGTGGTCAATGAGACTGTGGAACGTTTTGTGACAACCAAACCTGCTTCTCTTGTTACTTTCTCTGCTGACTTGACGAGCAACCCATCCGATCAAGAAAAATTTACAACACCCCTTTGTGTCCTCACTATTCGTTCGTTACTTAATAATAAAAAGTCTTCAAAGCCAGATAATATTTCAAACTTTGTCTTGAATAAGTGTCCTTTAAAACTAGATGAATTCTTTGCTCCTCTTTTTAACCATTGCATTAATAATGGATATTTTCTCACTGATTCTAAAATAACCGCAGAAAACTATTCAAATAAAAAGTTACCACATGAGAATTTTGCACGAAATGGCCTACTTCGTTTGAACTAACCTTCAAAGTTTTGAGGATTTGATATGCCTAAAATGCCGATTTGTCCATTGGTCATGACAACAAAGTGTACGAAGGCCCTTTGAGCAACAAGTGATGACAGTATTCTTCCCTTCCCTGCGATGTCGATTTGTGGGTTGCGTTGTCACGGTTGACACGGACGTTTTTGACGGTGTATGTGGGAAATCGTTTTACAGAGAATGCTTGACGCAGGGGTCCATGACTGCTAGACTACAAACGACTTGCACGGAGTGCTCCAACATAAAGCCGTGCTGTGTCTTGCGAATGATGAGAGGCTTGGTTGGCTCCCGTACTTGTGACCAATCCTTGTTTGCCGACAGGATTGACGCTATTTCGTCGAACCTTGGAGGGTTGTTGGTGCTTGCCGACGATGTCGCTGACCTCAATGGTAAAATTGATGCACTCCTTACTGGTATGGACGGACTTGGTTGAAAGGCATACCGTCTACATCGGCTGACGACGTTGTGGGGTACGTCCGTGCCAGGTGTGCTGTTAATTCCCCCGCTCCAATTCGCCGTGAACTTGTCAACTCGCGTCTTTCTCACAGGTTGATATCATCCTTCAAGTTGACAACTACCTCGGCCGTATTTGATCTCATTTCTTCACCAGATTTTTGGCCGGATGACGCCGTTGCCCAACAACATAACCTAAAAATATTGTATATGTACAGAAGGTGCGAACACGTAAAAAGGATTGTTTTCCTGTTTAAAATTTGATAACTTGAAAATGGCGAATGGAAAAGATTTTAGGTACTGCATGCTTTATGAATTCGAGCTGAGGAGAACAACAGCAGATGATGTTGAAAAAATTCGCAATGCACTTGGTAAAGGTGAGTTAAAAATTTCGTGATTGATCTTCACAACAAGTTAAGAAGCTAAATCTTGAGAGCAACTAATACAGTCGGCAATTGCACTAAATACAAACTCTAAATCTCCTTCGGACGAATAAGACTATGCTTTATCGGTCATCAATACTTCAAATTTCTCACTTAACCGCTTACATCAGTGTCGTGTGGCTTGATTCGCCCGGACGAGACGTATATCTTATCCGCGGCTCCACGTTTTTAATTTGTACAGTTCGTGCGCGAATTGCCATTACATAATTAAAATTCATTAATATCAATTCTAATCAAACGGTGTTCTTATTTCGGCTTTTTTGTGTGTCTCGTCGGAATAAGTTCTCTCAATTTGGCCTGCAAAATAGTTAATTCTAAGGCGGGCC
>QYTT01078533.1:0-15885 GCA_006980735.1 Dasypogon diadema | reverse complement strand
CTAGAAGTACCTTAGAATTTTGATTAACTCTAAGTGAGTGAGTCAGTGACTTTTTAGCTATTTTGAAAAGTCCATAACTTCGAATCTATTAAAGCTACAGTTATGAAATTTGGTATTCGAACTAACAGCAGTCATGGTATTATGTATGTGAAGTTTGATTCGATTTCGTGTGACAAGTAGTTAGATACAGGAGGGTCAAAAGTAGCTCGAAGCGGTTCGGGTAAATATAGTGCACGGCGTACGTGCGGCCTCTTGCTGGAACTTGGCCTGCGCACTGCCGTGCGCATAGATATAGAATCGTTCGAGGAATATCGAAGCAGACGTCTGCCTCCGGGACCTTTTTCGCTCCTCTACCAAGTGCCGTCTTAGCTGATACACGTCGAGAAGCTCTTAGGCAGTATTCTGATCTCGACATCTCTTGTTATTTCTAACATTTTTTTGTACGGGGCCACCTGTGACAGCCACCCTCCTGCTCGCCAAGGCCGGGCAGTCGCGTACAATATGATCCGCCATCTCAGTATCCTCCAGGCACAGTCTGCATTTATCATCCTATTGGATCCCCATCCTTTTGAGGTGATATCCAAAGCTACCATGCCCAGTAGTTAAAGAAGCTAACCATCGCAGTGTTCTTTGCTCCATGCTTAGATCTTTTCTTTTGGTAATTCCACAAGACAGCGTAATCGCTTTCTTATCCTGCTAGCAAGTTGTCTCCTATTCTGATGTTTTTATGACCTATTTATCGATTAAGTTCTTCGCCGTTCCTCTTCCAATGGCTGAAAAAGGTTCTGGGCCTTAGAACTCCACAGCCGACCCCTAATTTTCTAAAGCATCAGCTTTTTCGTTCTGGTGATCTGTTCGATCCTCGTATATCTCCTAACCCAACAAAGTATTATCTCATTTACTGAGGTACACTCATTGAGCTTTCGTAAACATTTAATCGCTAGGGAGGAATTCACCTCCGTCCGCCTCATGCATCTGACCACCGCTTCTTTATCCAGTGTAATTTAGATTTCACCTCCTCGCATCTGACCCTCCTTTAAGTGTTACAATGCACGAATCAGAGTTAGCATTTCTGCCTGGTAAACCGAGAAGTGTAAATATTGTTTAGAGAAATCGAACAACTGTTCAATATATTTTAAAAGGGTTCAGAGTAAGTAGAATAGTAGAATATAAAGCAAAGAAAATAGGGAAGTAGAAAATATACTAAGAGAAAGCACACAAAAAGTATTTATGCCTGACAATAAGCTTTTTTTGTCAGCAATATAAGTAGCCACATTACAGTGAACATCGCGGTACCCGACGTGTTTACTATTACAGTTTATAACTATTTATATGAGAATAAAGAATAATATGGAATAATATGAATATCTTCAAATATGTTTTGTTTTTCCTTTATAATGTTATTGTTTTTAAAAAATATTTTGCCATCAAATTTTCGAGGTTTTGTGTTCCATGTTGCCAAACTTTTTTTTTGAAAATAGCAAATAAGGCGGCCAAGGTTTTCGTGGTACAGGGATATTTTCCCTACGCCGGAATAAGTCCATAGATGGCAACTTACTGGTAGCTCTTGTGACTGAGGAAATTGCAAGTTATCATCCTGCCAACTAGATCCATAAAGCTGCCCATTTGGAAGACATCATGACTGCTTCCGATTCTAATAGAGATTTTGACAATCTGGCACCAGGCCTCTTTTACATCGAATATTTCCAAGATCTGTTTTAGCACTACCAAACGACATTCAAAGGTTAAAATACAAAGAAAATTTAGGCAAATGATTGAAGTCTGCACTATTGACTATAGACAACTATGCCAAAGAAGAGACAAGAGAGAAATTAGAAGCTGAGAAAGAAAAAGTTCTAAAGAAGAAAATATATGCTGAACTGTAGTATTTGGAAAAATAGAAGATGGATATTGTCGAACAACTTCAATCAGGCAATTCTGTTGTAGCCAAAGCGTTTGGTCAAAGCTAGCCAACTTTTAAGAAATCCGTTTCGGTAGAAGTAGGTCAAAAATTGGGTTTAAGACTTTTCAAGGGGCTCTTACCTACTTTGACGTGAGAATATTGTGTTGCCATCGGAACTGAACATGTACACCAAGTTTCAGGCGTACTAGACCTTAGGGAGCTCCCATTAGAACCCGTGCCTCATGTCCGCCTCACTAATTTGACCTCTATCTTAAAAGCATTGCATTGTCGCTACTCATCTCAAGAAAATCCGTTCTATTGTGGTGGGCTAGAAATTGATTTAAAAATTTTGCCCAGGTAACATTTCTGAATTAAATAAAACTATAGAAAAAATTAAATGTACAAATGCAACTAATTTATAGAGACGATTTCTTCCTAATTTAATTTTTTAAGCAAAACGTTTATTTTTTCAAATTGAATCCCCCACTTCGTGAAATATCAAATTTGGTTTATACCACAAAATTTCCTGTTCAATAAGTCCGAAGTTGTATGATCTAATCATGCCTTTGACGGTTTTTAAGAAGTTATACAAAGTTGCCCGGATCGGCAGTGCCTCATTGAGCAAACCGTTTATTTGATGGATTCCATCTTAGTTCAGTTTTCGCTATATCGTAGGTAGTAGGTAGTGCCATTTGCACTTTCTTTTGTTAACGAAATCAATACCTTTTCAAACTAATGAACTGTTTGTTATACCCCTGAGGTACATAGGCACACTTTATTCAAACACCTCTCATTTCATTCATAAAATCGATACACCCATAGAAATTCTAAATAAAGTGTCGTAACATTTTACACAAATGCTTATCTAATGCACATTATCACCTTTGCATTATATTTCAAATGGCGCCTTTACGCTTGAAGTTCACCTTTTGATGCGCGTGAACACGATCATCGACCCAAAGGTAACATATGTAACCGAATCTAGATAAGTGTCTACTCTAACTCTAAATCATATCAGGCAAATTCAAATCATCGTTCTGACACCCACAAATAATCACCATATAGACAATTGCCCATTCAGGTTGTTCCGTTACATTCATAGTCAGTTATTATCTCACCTAAGCAACCAGCTGATTTGCATATGATCTACACTCCACACGACTTAATAACTTCCGATCTTAAAAAGTCGTTCATCATGGCATTCGAGATGGAACATTGATTCTCATTGATATAATTCACGGCGAAAAAGGCGAAAAGAATAAAAAGCTATAATTCAACTGCGACCCACCGTTCCGGTGCAAGTCAATTACCTGACAAGATCATTTTTACAGGTTTGTAAATGAGGTCCAAGGCAGCATCCTCCCTCATCTGAAATTGGTGAGTGGGTTTTCTGGGTGGCAGAAGCAATTCATGGACGGCATGATTTACACATATGGCGTGCGCACAAGTTAATGATTCCGCAGTCTTATTTGCACCACGACTTTTATTTTGTGCCGAGATTTCTTCACAATTCCATTGATTCCTTTATTTTTCACATTCGAGTGCGGAAATATTAATTCGCGTGAATCACAAAATTATTTTAGGTCCTAAGAAAACACATCGATAGACTCAGGTTTGATCAAGTGATGTCTATAATTAACAGCCGAGTATTGTCTGCCTTGCGAGAAGAAATAAAAAGCCGCTGCCTCCCAAAATCGGATTATTTCAATAAATAGACGCAAATAAATCACCCAAATTCGATAGTGGGATAGGCTTAACGGCCATTCAGTACACCGGAGTTTTTTGTTTGAATTTTATCACTTCATAAAGGCAGTGATCAATTATTCAACAAATGACTCTATGTGATCCCAATGCAAATTGACGGGCTTTCACATATTTGTCCACGACTATCAGATGTGTCAACCTAATCGATTCCGACCAATAATAATATTTTCCAGGCGGCGGGATCGCTAACGATCGCTGTTCGCGCAGATCATTCCGCTGATCGCTGGGAATTATTTAATTTAAAAGCACACACATCCAAGTGATATTTGCGCATTCACCAAGTACACTTGACCTTGTTTGATTTTGACGTAATCTCATTGAAAAGATTTCTCCTGATGGATTTGTTGTATTCAAATAGCACGATTCAAACTATTTGGGTGTTTCAAGTGCACTTCTTGAATATTTAGGTCGAGTTCGATTCATTACAGTTGTTCAATTCATTTTGGTGAGATGCCTGAATCTTTGATTGTAATGTGGGTTACGAATATCATGCGGCATGATAGACATTGAATTGATGGTGTTGTGTCTTATATTTCTGTGTTTTATCTTACTATACTACAGGAAAATATATATATATGTTTTCGGAATAATGAAATTGGACATACTCAAACGAATAAAAATAGTTGACTCCGCTCTTCTTAGTACGTCTTTTTTGGTACTGCTTTTAAATTGATTAAAGGATTGAATACAGTAAATGATGGTAGCCATTCAAGGCTTTCGTGAAAGAAAAACCCGGAAAATGATTGTGATAGTCGATTTGTTGTAAAAATGGAAATGTATGCTAGAAAGGTTGAATGCACAGCTTCCTCCTCAAGAGGATCTAAAGAGGTTGTTAAACGTCCTCTTTCAGCCCTATTAAAAAGTCAGATCGAAATGTAATTTTTGATAGGTATTATACATTTGTAAACCTCGATGAAGAAAACCATGATCAAAATAAAAAACATTTGTTACAGTTCTTTTTAACTTCCCGGTATTTATGGGGAAGTTATTGCATTTGGGAAATTAAAAATTTTACCATAATTTTATGTTTCAAGGTCTGTAGCATAGATTTATACCATTCTTAAGAAGATGTATGTAAGTGTGTGTGTATGCATGTACGCTAATTGATTTTTTACTGACGATATCTTACGAACGAATGATGCAATCGAATTCATTCTGGTGCTAATTGTTGTGTTTTGATGCAGACTTTGTTCCCTTAAATTTCTTTTAAATTCCATAAAAAAAATCAATTTTATGATATTTCGGAAACTAATTAATCTATCAACTTCGTTCTGACGCCAATCGATACATTTTGATGTCGACTATAAGTGCCTCAATCTTTATTGAAATCAGTCCAGTTTTTTTGGTATGAGTTATTCCAGATTGAATCGCCATAAAACTTGATATAGAAATTTTTTTTGAAAAATTAAAAAAATGCGTAAAAAACTAATTTTAAAATTTATAGAAAATTATGGATACTGTCGACTCTGTTCCGGCACCAGCTGCTGGATCGTGCCAATGGGAGAGATAGTGGAGGGCATGGAGATGGGAAGATGTTGAAGTGAAATTTCTATAGTGAAGGTAGCGATAGCCAATCAGAAAGATTTTGTAACGAAATTCAAAATGTAACGCTAAGGTCACAGCCGGTCGATCAATAGCCAGCGCGGTCTATATTAAGATGGGGCACTGTTTGCGTTGGCAGTGAATATTTTCAGCATAACTGAATTTTGGAGAACTGTGAGTGTATGTCTCATTTTGCAGCGTGCATTTACGAATTGTCTAGATTCAGTAAACGGAGCTCGTAGAATTTAATTTACTGAAATGGTGAAAAATTGAACATCTGCATACGAGCTTAAATTTTCACATTAACGATACGCTTATGTGGGTGAAGCAGGCATCATTTTTTTATAATAATTACACCAGGAAGTTCTTAGAGTGAACCTCTAAATGTCGCACCTATATAATTCACCTTCATATACTATCACCGATATACGGCTTGTGTTTAGTTTGAAATGTTTAAAAGACTAAAAACCTGGGCTTTCTTCTGCAATTCTTCTTCTTCAACTCAGCTTGCTTTTTAATGCAATGCCCAAGCTCAAGGCACAATCCCATGAAAGCGGATGGAAATTTTAGGGTAGAGGAGTTAGGGAAATTCAATCCCGACAAATGCTGCAAGTAAGCCACAATTTATGGTGTGAAAGTTTTACTGTACAACACTCCAGTGACTTCTCAACCAATGGTACCCAGATAAATCACCGTGCCCTTTGCTGGATTCGAACCACACCCAAAGAGGAGAAATTCTGCAGACATGTGTCTCAGCCCGCTCAGCCACAGGCATGGTTTCTACAATTTTAATTTTTATTACTTTTAAGACTACATCAGAATGCAACGCGTTTAGCCTTAAGGTTAATAACGATATGCGTTTTTGTAAAACCTGAACGAGATGGTCCATCCGTCTGTCCGTCCGTCCGTCCAAATTAAGCTATAAGGCTGAAATTTGGTATATATTATTTTCAGAAAATTTGTAGATCTGAGTTTGAAAATGGGGCGAGTCCCCCACTTCTCCATTAGGCCGCCATATTGAATTTTTGGATTATTGGGCACAATTCAAATAGGGAATAAGTATAGCTCTCAAATCTAGTAGGGAGCAGTTTTGTGAGACGCTTAACCAATAAAATGAAAATCGCTCATATTCCCTCACTCCTTGGTCGGGCAACCATATTGGATTTTTGGATTATTGGACATAATTCGAAAGGGAAGCAACCTCTCACTTTAAAAACTTATTATATCAGCCTTACTTGTTAGCTTATTATATATTTTATGTTTTTTTATTAATTTCTAGAACTCAAAATTTTGGTAAAAATCAGAGTTTGTTTTTTAAACCACTGGTCATTTCTACAAAAAAAATTAAAATTTTTTTCTATGCTACACTTTAGCTATTACTTTTCTTTACAAGGAATATTTTTTTCCTTATTTTTCAAACGATGCCTGACAGGAATAGGATAGGAATTTGAAAACAGGGTCCTACTAGAAGACATATTTCCGCCATTTATTAATTTTTTTTTACTCATTTTTCTTTTATTTTGTACATGAAACTAGAGTGTGTTTGTTATGCTTCGTTTTGAAAACTGTTCAAAAGCTTATTATTTATAAACAGATTTCACAATACATAAAGACCCATAATGTACAAGTCAGAAAAGTGGTGGAATCTAACAAGATTATAGCTTTAGATTTAGAGTATTTCTCAAAAGTATTCGATAGTGTTACTCACGATAAGCTTTTGAATAAATTAGTGACAAAACTCGGTTTCTCCTCATCTGGTATCTTATCAGTTAAGAATTTTCTATCTGATCGATCCCAATATGTAAATTATTTATTAGGGAAAAGGAGATTGGGAATTTTAAGCTGACAAATGTAATTTTTGGCACGAAATTTTACAATGGCCTCACAAATACCGTACTCGCCAATAGGATTGTCTTAACGACACCGCACCTCTCTGCAGAAATCGAACCTCCGCCCATAGAGGTGAAAATCTGTAGACATGCACCTCAAATACCTCGGCCACCGGTGTGGACAACAGTGGTTCGTTTAATTTTGAACCTTTGCCCGGATATAGCAATGCTGGGGTTAATGTTTTCGACCGCTTATTTATGCTTTTACTTAGTATACTGACATTGAATTAATGAACGGTTAGCCGTTACCAATGAATTTTATTCTTTTTCTAATTTTCAATTTATACCTGTATGTTTTTCAAGGCAAAGCCAGGGCCTACATAAGACATATGATAGTTATAAAAGCAACATTTGCATCCGAGTAATTAATTTTGGCTAAATAGTTTCATGGTAACAATGTCGGTGAATAATTGAAGTGGGTAGTGATTAATGCAAATACTCTACTGGAGTTGCTTTAGCCATTAAAAAATTCCTGCAAAGTTATTAATTACCATCTGAGAAAGTAACGTGCACGTAAATCTCAAGTCTCAAACGGTCTCTTGTTATGACTTCTCCAGCGAAGACAAATGTTTAAAATTTCAAGACACAGAACTTGATCTTAATAAGCCATTTAAAACGTCTTCAAACGGAATGAAATCAAAATTAATTGATAAGACTTGAACGCTGGTAGTATTCTAAGAGACTGCGCATGCCTCCAGGAGTACAAGAGACTGATGGCCGCCAAGTTGTGTTGTCGAGAAAAGCATAAATCTCGTTCCATTAAGTAACTCGTCAATTATCCTATTAAAGTTTGAGTACAGATAAAGTGAATTTTAGATGGAGAGTAAGACAATTGTCTCTGTATAACGAGATTTTTTAACATGTCCGTCCATCCAAGACAATGTGACCAAAGGGGAGGAGTATAGAACGTGGATTCGATTCAATGTACAAGTCTGAAAATATCTTTGAGGTAGATAAGTGGGATTATCCGTATTTTAATCTTCATCGTAATCGATGAAGTTGACCTGGATAAATTGACGACGAATCGCCGAGATTTGTAGACGAATGATCTACTGCTATGAGATCAAATCAGGCGCAATCGCATGACATTGAACTCGAAATTGACAGCGTATTTAGATTAAATTTAGTGCTAGAGAACGTCTGCGCTAGCAGATGTTCTAAGGCTGAGTATTTTTAGAATTGTTTTTTTCCTTCTTCTTTTAATTTTGTGGGACGTTATGTGAGATATTTGCACAAAGTGGACACTTTTATTTCATCTGCCAATTTTTCAAATTTTAGGACTTATTGCAGCTGACTTTTATTTTATAACAAAAATGATATTGATTCAAATAATTTCCGTATTAACAAATTTTTGAATATTTACTACGAGCAATGAGCTTTAACAAATTTTTTATTTGTATGTCTTGTAGATATCCTCAAAATTGGGCCCATGGTCGCAGCACATGTTAGTCAAATACTAACTGCCTTATTATCCTTTTAAGGTTCATTTAAATATTTTTTGACATAAATACTTTGGAAGTTTGATTTATTGGTCCCCCGAAGATGCCTTCAATACCACTCGTTCACTCACGTTGTCATCTTATTTATTTTGTTTATTTTCTTCATCAGACAAAAATTCCTACAAAGGTCCCGAATTCGTATCCCTATCATGAAGTCCAGCCATATAACATGTGTGTTTTCCTCTCTCGCCTCATGGAGGCGAAAGGGTTTTTATCTGGTTTCTTCCCTCATCATAAAATGCATTCTCTGTTCACCATGTGGACTTATTTTTTGCTTTTATCACTAGGGTGGCCAACGGACTTGGCTTAGCTTAACTAATTAGGTCTGGATTTCTTTTATTTTTAGGAGATATGCGATTTTAGAATTACAAATAAAGAAGGACGTTTTACGGGCAATAAAAAGATTGTATTTAAAGAAATCGGATATGGATGGATTTGAGAGATGAACATCGCACAGAGACCACACCTAAAGAAAGAATTAAATTTTAGATAACCAGTCAAGTGTGCGGATTAATTAAAAATAACTCTAAATCTTCATTTTTCTCTTCTGATACATAAGAAGTAAACATTTCATAATGGAAAGATATTAATCACAACAGCGCACTTAAACCATTCTGTCATATGCCAGAAATAATAATGCAGTGTTTGTTATAAAAAGAAAATGTTGGTTGCAATAATCTATTCAAATTCGACCAACTTGCTCAAACATTTCAAAGGGCGGCCGCTCAACTCAATGAGTCGAATAAAGCAGATACTTCAAGATTCCGGATAAACTTATTCACGAACAAATGTGAGAAAAATGTACAAAAATAAGTAAGGAAATTGCCTCTTAAATGGATATGTCTACACGGTCTCTATGGCACATTTAACATAGCGGTTTGCATTTTTATCCGTACAAAATACAGTACTTCATCAGAAGTTTATCAAATCTGCAGGTAAAAGACGAAATGCACTCATATTTTATTCTCTTTTTATAATTGCTAATTTTTATAAGTATACATATTACAAATTTTTTAACCAATTATTTTTGAAATATTATGGGAAGACAGGAGTTCTCCCCTTAGGATAACTGCTTCCCTCTAAAATTGGATGGGTAGAACTATGGGGGAATTTAAAAAGGCTAAGAAAATTATTAATATTATTTTGCTGTATCTTTCAGATTTTCTTAAAACTCAAACCATAGATCGTCTTGAAGTTAACCAATATTAAACATCTTTTATAAAATTTACCGTATATTCTTCCCCACAAGTTGTAGCCTTTCATTTTTCCCCCAAAATACTACTACTACTGGTGCAACTGTTTCCCAATACTAGAGAAAAAGCTGTGAATTTAGGCAACTATTATTTTCAGAAAATATGTACACTACTGAATAACTACAAGAACCTGGCAACATAAGAAAAGTGCAAGAATTGGAGTATTTGAAATAGATATAAGAAAAAATACCGTTATTTTATTTTTTCTTATTAATTTTAAAACTTGTGATTTCTTTAGAAAAGCCAATAGGCGACAAAAGCACGAGATGAACTAGGTAGAAACAGATATATAAGGAATAACCTGAAATCACGTAATAAAATAAATATGTATACTAGAAAATTACAAAGAAATTTTTAGGAATAATACTGTTGATGAGCATATTGAGCTTATTCATAGATTCTTCTTAGCATTTTGTCAAATTCATTTAAGAATTTTATTTATATAATATCCGTTATCTACATTGTTGACATAGATTACATTGTCTACGTGAGATATTGTGATGAAGACAACGCCATTTTTTACGGGTCAGTAATGGCATACTTTACGTTGTGTAGACAATTTGCCCATCACTGCTAGATACACAAATCACCTTTTGGATTTATGCTCCAAGTATGGACTTGGAATTTTGAATTGACCTGCCTTGATCCAGACGAAGAGCTAACATTTGTTGGGACTATGGGGCTATCTTACATAGATTAAGCTATACAGTCTCATTTGGTGCTCTTAAGTTGTTAAGAGATTTTAGAGTGGAGTCTGAAATTTTCTCTGATCATGTTCCAGTAAGCCCATTTCTTAATGGAAAGCAAACGATGAGTCAAATATCTAACACTAAAGAATTATCCCTGCTCCCTAAATTTCGTTGGGAAGTTCGAACTAAGACTAATCACACCACTTAACGAAAGGTCCCTGTGGGAAACCGAGGCTAATTTATCTGTATAAAAGCTTTCGGATTTAATTTTTAAGTCATCTAACCTAAACCGTGGATTGGTGGCAGCTTGTTAAAAAGTTAAAGGTAAAACATTTAGATATGGGATTAATATACAGACAGAAGACCTTAAAGATTGTTTTCAATTATTATTGGGTCGTCCTCGGAATGCTATGCAGTAGTCTTTAGCATCACCTTTCAAAATAGCAGAAGAGCTTTATAAGGAAATAGAATTAGAGGAGCTCAAAACTGTTCTTCTAAGTCTGCAGGTCCGGACGATATTCCTGCTGGACTTTTTAACAATATTCCTGAAAACTTCCTGTGCTTTCTTCTAAGAACTTTTATTCATATTTTTGAAACAAGCCCCGTCCCTCAAAGTTTCACGCGTTCGCAAATTTTCCCAATCTATAAAAAAGGTAACGCGAGTATATTACAGAGCTACAGAGGAGATGTATTTATGGAGGCTGTGCAAAAACTTTACTGCGGCATTTTACTGGAGATACTAAATAAATACGTAGAAACTCTATGCCTATAAACTGAATTTCACACAGCGCGGCGTTTAGGAAAGGCTATGGGGCCATTAACAACATTTTCAACTAGTATAGTTTAATGAACGTTGTAAAGTTTGTGGATTATTTGTTGATTTTAATGCAGCTTTACATTCCATTGAGTTGAGCGGAGAGCTGTGTTTTTTAAGTTATATAAATTGGGCATCTCAACCAAACTGGTAAATGCTCTGGAAGGTTTTTATGCCTGCGCTAAATTTGCTGTGTAGGATGCAAGTGTGTGTAGTGAGTGGTTTGAAATATCTATGGGTGTTCGTCAAGCTTACTATTCTCATTATTTTTAAATGATCTCCATGTTTCTATATCAGGTGGCATTACAGTGGGTGGTACTCATGTGAGGCTTTTTATGTGTGCTGATCACGTTGTCCTCGTAGCAGATAACTCAGGCACTCTACAAAACATGGTGGAGAACTTGGAAAATTCTTGTGGATTGTGGACTTTATCAGTAAATTTAACTAAGACTTAAGTACTGATTTTTCCAAAGGGTTTTGAGCGCAAGGAAATCGAAATAGTTGAAGATTATAAATACTTGGTGGTGTTTTACACCAAATGATCACTTCGGAAGCACGCCCAAGGGAGATTGTCTGTGGCAAGGAATAGCATCAACAAAGAACAACGAAATCAGTGTGTGGGCTATGATAGATGCAAAAATTAAGCTTAGAAAGTCATTTCTTAAGAGCCGAATTCAGTGAATATATGAAGAATATGATTATGGAACTTTTTGAATCGCAGAAACGTGTGCTGAAATCTGCATAGGTACGAAAAAGTATAAGGACTGATCCTTGTGTCTCTCCTTGTGTTAAAAAACAGATCTCAAAAATTATTACCAGGAACACAAAACTAGACAACGTGTAGAAAGCCATTTTAACAATATTATAATCAACCTTTAAAGCTCTACTTCATTCCACTTCTGACACTGACTTACAAATATTCTTTTTCAGTCTTTTGGTTTAAAAGTTTCCGGGTCCTTCATAATTTACCAATTCAAATCCTTTACCCATTCCATAATTCGAGTTTTGACAAATTTGCTGTGTAACTTATCCACATAATTTATGTTTTTATTTTTCAAGATATACCACCACTTGCAGTAAATTTAATTTGCAGAATTAATGAATTTCTTCAAAATATTACGAAATCAACATCTGACCGAGGTGGCACAATGCCAAATTTCTGTAAGAGAACCAGACTAAAAGAAAATTTACTTTTCTTCTTCGCAACAGATCCGTTCTAAAATAAACTAAATTCTTACAATCATAATGAATAAACTGCAATTCCCATGGCATGCGATTGCGAACTTGACAAAAACCCGGTGACACCTTAATAATTGAATTTTAATTGTTTACTTGGCACTAATTAAACTTCGATGCTCCCGGATTGTTAGACATTTTGGCAACTCTGGAAGCAATTTTCTTTTTACATATTTATTCGTTTGATAATCGTCGTTTATATTTTGCCTGATGTTGTTTTTCTACAGCATATAATATTATTAGGTTATTGTAACGTTTTGTAAAAAACATCTTTGTCTTGCCTTCAGCACTTCTCTTAAAATTAGCTTATAAATGTTGCAAACACAAATTTTAATGGCGATTTCTTTTTAATGGAATGTTGAGAATTTTTATTTCGTGGACGTGATTCGTTTTAGAAAAATAAAAACACACATTAGAGTTATTGTTAAGCTTTTGAATTGTTGCAGGTTTGCCTTCTGTACGTGAGAAAATTTATCAAATTTTATTAAAATTTTTAATTGCCAGTAGATGCAAAGTCTAACTTACTTCTACATAATTCTTCTATGAATTTTTCTTTATTCCTCATCGTACATAAATTGTTGATAACAGAATTTTGTAGTGTATCTTTGATACGATGTAGTTATTTTATACTTATAGGAGAGAAAATTGAGACAAGTAGTATACTTAATATTTTTACTATGAAATTCTTAAGCATAAGAAACACATACTGTTCTGGTGGCTTCACAATTTTTGTCAGCAAAAGTGTGTCAACCACTGGCACTCAAATGCAGACCTGCACTTCTACAAGTCTGTTGTTGTGAATACAGATATTGCCTACTTAGTTATTACTAGAGAAAGCGAAAAGGATAATTCTAAATTTAATATAATAAAATACGCATTTGAAAGCCTGCAATGTCTCATTATTATTAATTGTAAAGTAAATTTGTAATAGTAGCTGGTGGCTGTTTTTATCTCATTATCTGAATATTATTGGACGACGTCATATGAAATGTACAAATGTTTGTCTTTTTTGGTCAGTACTTGGGGCACAGGGGTTAAAATAATCACTTTAAAAAACAAAATAGTTACTTCGTTAAGCCGATGTATCTGGAAAAAGTTAACAGCTAGGTACAAGCTTTGTATGGAGAATTTATAAGTAACATAATAATAAATACATTTATGTAAAAAAAACTAAAAGAAATAATAGGGATAATTTTCAAGTAAAGTGCAATTTTTGCTAAAATTTATTGACAGAAAAGAACGTTTTCCATATTTGAAAGGCAAAGGATCCCAGAAGGAAAGGTTGATGCAACTCAAAACAATTTATATGGCCGGTGCGACTAGTCCATCTTCTCCGATATGTGGTATTCAAGTGATCTCTGAAGTACTGGCATTGATCGAGGTCGTTTTGAAAGATCATTCGCCGGCCTAAATTTAAATTTACATATCCTAGTAAATTCGGTAGATCGATTTCCAAAAAATTTAAATACATAACTCCGTCCAAAACATTCTAGTAACCATATTTCGGTATTCTGATTTGGTCATGGTGACCCCTAACCCCTAACCATAGATTCACGTTGAATTGTGGCTGGAAGTTGGTAGAGCGAACGAAATTTGGACCAACCTTCTCTTTCGGAAGTACTACAAAGAGGTCGCCAATTTGAAAATTTGTTGTAATGTAATTTCGTGTTCTTTTTGTCACATTCATGTTCCATTTTTAAGGTAGTTTCATTCGATTTTAAGAATTGTGCCCTTTTCTTAATTATGGTATTTGTAATAACATTAGGGTCATATCCATTAAAAGTTGCTAAATAAAAAATAAATTGTGTTTTGGTGTCGAATCGCTCCTGTGAAAGTGGAACAGCCAACAAACGGTGTATCATAGAGTTAAAAGCAGCCTTTTTATGTCGACATGTATAGTACAAAGAAGATATATATATATATATAGAAAAGGTCGGTTCCCCGTAAATATCGTATTTCAATTTATTATTTTTCTTATGTTTTTTAAATCCAAAAAAGGAAGACTACCGCCTCTTTCCACTTCAAACGTAAATTTAACAGTATCGTACCTACTATTTAGGAACGTTAAAGTTTCGTCTATTTTCTTCGACATAGCGATACCAAACTCTGCGAAAACGTGAATCCTTTCCAAGTTCTTTGCCAAAATATCCCATTCAAAATTAGCGATAGAAGGAAAAAGGCTATTTCTCATAGCTATTTCCTTAGTCTGCTTGCAGAAAAGCCGATCAAAACTAAATTATTTTTTGTTCCATACAAACAGAGAGTTCCATGTGCATGTCTATATTGTCGTCATACAAATCCTGCATGCTCAACTACAAGCGTAAGTGATCAAAGGCTTCTTGCATTGATGTACTTGGAAAAGGGGCTATGGCATCAAAGCTAACAAAGATTTCATTCGGTTTTAACATTATATCCTTTGTTTTTACAAAATCCAAGTTATTTGAAATGCTTCTACCAAGAGGATCCTAAAATTTAAAAAAAACTGTCCAACCAACCATTTTGAATGTTCTGAAGTAGGTGCCGAGGAGGTATCAATTATTTCGAGAATTTTGTTTCCTAGTTTGTGAATTTTAGGTAAACCATAAGCACTAAGTACAGAAGGGTTCCTAACTTGAAGTTTTGTTCTCCGAAATATGTCACATGCTAGGAAATCAATTTCGCGTAGGTATCATTTTATTTAGAGGGCTACTGATAAGAATAAGATTCGAAATTAGCCTCTAATGCTTGTGTGCAATCAGATATATTCATAAATACAGTCTCTCTCCTTTAAGATTTTAATAGATGTACCAGAGTCAACAGATATTCGCTCAGGTCGAAGACAAAATGAATTTTCAAGAACATTTTTAGCATCAATCCTGATGTCTTCTTTAACGCTCTGTTTGAAGGTTTATTATAGCTATTTCTACATTGGCTATTATTTCTTCGATTTGATTACCTTCACTGAAAATAGGAGTTGAGTTCATAAATTTTTCGTCTAATAGTTTTACAAATTTTCTTCGCAACTTAATTAAGGAAATTTTTCTGGGTCTCGCACAAACGAGGTTAAAATCCGACAACGATAATCCTGTCGGACTGTTCAAGATTTTACTCACCAGCAAGACTTTCTGGCAATTTGAAAACGTGGCGATAGCAGTTGCATATACCTATTTTGCAAAGTTCCTTGCATATACTTGTGCTGTTCAAAAAAACACCTCAGTTTGAAATTTTTAGTTACCTTATTTAATTCGATATAAAAATATTTTCATTCCGCACTTAACTGAACCATTTGTTTTTTGTAATGTGTTAATTTGCATTCC
>QYTT01078532.1:0-12932 GCA_006980735.1 Dasypogon diadema | reverse complement strand
ACGGAAAGTCTCTATAATTCGGGCATTTTTAATTAGAAGGCAACTTCCAAATTTTCAAATTTAATTAACCCCCCCAACAACTGGAAACAAAAATGTCAGCAATTTGGTCGCGTTCACTTGTAATTAAATCAAAGAAGTTGCAATCTCGTCTTCAATTAATAAGAAATGATGTCCGCTCAATCAACTTCCTACTGATTCCCTGATTCTTCGGTGTGGTACATCAGTACTTCGGAATCGAAAAGAGCACCCCAGTTTCCAGCACCCCGCCATCCCTCCATCCAGCCCCACACCACAATCACCATCACCACCCTTTCGTTCCTTTCTGACAACTGTGTAAGTCCGCTATGAAGATTTCTCCGGGGGTATGGGTGGATAAATAACAGAAATCCTCTGTGGAAGTGGCCTGAAGAAGTTGCCGAGTGTCGGGGGGCAATCGAAGGGTTAAGAATAGCCAGAAGTAATCCACAAATAACATTCAATGTTAATGTAAAGCCGCACATGTGCATAAAGTTTTAAGTCAAAGGCAACGCCTTAGACTAATATGAAAAGGAAGTTGATAGAAACTCGCCCAGAGCAAAGCCGAAAATCGATAAATTATTTGTGATGACTTGGCTCAAGCTCTGCACCCCTTAAGCTGGCCTAGGCTGGGCGGACGGGGCGCTGCTGCCGGGATGCAGTCATTTATCGTAATATTGCAGGGTGAGGCGCAATGACCATTTTCGCTCCGCACACCTAATAATGTTTTATTGCGTGAAAAGTAACAGATAGCAAAAATCTTTCAATTTATTTGCTGGCGATGGTATTTGTGTCTGTATCTCATCTCTCGTCGTCCTTTTATTGAGGTTTTAACTCTCTTCACGGAATCCGCTGCCGGACCAAGTCCATCACCCGGGAATCTTCCGTGCAAGCCCATAAAAATATGAAGTCAAGGGTGAGACAGTCTCCCCTCGTATTCCTTTCGGTCATAAATGTGTTTGCCAATATCCATCCGAGTTAAGTGTCTTCTCCTCCAAGATAGACTTGTAATGACACGAATTCTCGTAAATAGACGGACATTTGAAGAAGATTGGTATTTGCACTTCTTATTACGGGCATAAGTTGTAAGTGAGGCAGAGCACTCGTAGGAAGCCTTTTTATTGAGTTCCGTTCCATTCCGCCCGACGGCGAGAAGCAGAGTTATGAAAGCATCCACATCCACTCAAGAGACACGTAATAATTGTTGTTCCTGATTCAAACGAGCCAAGTTAGATCAGATTTGGTGAGAAAATTAGGGCTGATGTCATCAGAATTATGTCTAATCGCACCAGACATGCATGATGGACCGACGGGAAATTACGGGGAAGATACATGCATTTATAGGAATCAGAGATCAGGTGAACCCGACTGCAAAGATTTATAGTATGATCCGAAATTACCTTCAATTGGGTCTATTCTGGAAACAACAATTTTTCCCAATTAAGCGAGATTTTTCGAATGAATGCAACATAGTTACTAAACTGAGTAAGTGCGTTGGATAGCTTTCGACTTGAGCCTCCAACACCAAACTCTATTTACGACACAAGCGTGGTGCAAACTTAAGTGGGACCTTATGCAATCTTTTCAAAAACAAAAAAATGCAAAATTTCGAATACAATGAAGAGATTGTATCTGAAAATCGGCAACTGTCAGTTGCAGTTCTTGCATCTACCTTTTTGTCTGATGTAGAACAACTATAACTAGGGTTGGTTCTACCTGATGACCAAGATGGCTACATACTAAGGATTTTTTCTTCAGATTTACCCGATCGTTTGAATCGGAGATATTTTCAGATTTCCCTGATGTCGCACACGCACCACCGACTTTGTTTGCAATTTTACGGGATAAATAAGAATGATCGGACTTTTTTGTTGGTAGCAAAACTGAACTGAACGATGCACGAAGCCCCCACACACTTCGATTTTTTACTCCAGGCTTGATCGAAAGTTAGAAATTCTTCGTTCCAGACTTACCCGACAGATTTTGCCCAAACACTTCAAACGTTATCGTTGTTGCTTTTGGAACGATCGGATACATCTGAAACAAAAGTCCGCACAGACATAGGCCTTAACAAAATTTGATTGTTAACTTAAGGGGTTTTGTTTGCATGAACTCCTTTGATTGAAGAAGCCTAGAAAGTATTGTGTCAATCAATGATAGAATGAAACATTTCCACCAAGTGCTCTGTGCAGCAAATATCTTTCTATTATATCTCTTTACAGAAGGCAAGAATGTCCATAGTGTTCGCTTGAGATCAAACAGCAGTCCAGATATTAAGGAGTTCCGTCCGAGCAGCTTACTTTATATATTAGTATTTCAAAAGACAAAAGAAAAAATTAATGAGAGATAAAAAATGTTGATGCTTTGATGTGCCCTTCTAACGCAGTGGCAGTCTGGATTCAGGGCAGGGCGTTATTAAATATATCAGAGGCCTTTGACAATCGTCTTACTTTTTGATTTCTCTGAAACACTTGTGACTGTCAATCATGTGATTCTATAGGAAAAACTCGCAAGCGTTTATTTTTCTTAGTTTCGCAGCGATTTTTTTTAGTAGGGATGTAGAACCGAAAGGGTCCTTCGAACTCAAGCCACTGCTAGGCCCATTGTCATTGAGGATAGTCAAAAGCGGGACGGATACTATCAGGAATTCAGCGATCCGGTCGACCTAGTCAAAGCTAGGATGCGCTTCTAACCCTTTTCACCTTCCTGATGCATATTAGTATATTAGTGTGTCTTCGCAATGGTGGGCATTCTTTTTTTAACGTATCTTTCATTTTAGATAAAGTCACTTCGAATATACTATCTTTTTCAGGCCTTTCATATGTGGAATTCTCTGGAAAAATAGAGAAACTTTCTTTTGGACTGACTGTCTTATATCGAACTATAATGGAAATTAGTAAAGGCTTAAGCACAACTTGATCTTATTTAAATTTTTCCAGCGAAACTGTAGATGGCACAGCGATCGTAAGAAGAGCAATTTCATAAATTCATAAGGGTGTTCACGATTCGGTTTATTCGGCCTTGTATTTATGTAATCAGTGTAGATTATCTGTTTTTATGGAAACAACTACGAACAACTCCTTAATTTACAGCCCTAAATACAAGAAAGCGTTTGATTCAAACTGGAAAACTAAAGTGTTCTCAACAAAGAGGAAAAATCAAATGAACTACCCCTCGCAAATGACACACAATATTGTCACCCTCCTCCAATCGCTGCTCAGAGTGGTATCTCCAAAACGCAAATCGTTCGAATAAAACATGTTACCTATCATCAAACCCCCCGCCAAACATTTAGAACTTCAATTCCAATGCACCCACGATTCCTCTCCCTCGCATTTGATATTTAAAGTCAACACTCAATTTCATTAGCGATATGATGACTGTCGGAGGTGATGCTTTCAAAACCATCAAAACGATAATCAAAATGTGCACAAATGCACCCAACATCACAATGCGGCCAGTTCAAACATTTGTGCAAATTTTTCTCGCTCATTAATTGAATTGCATTAGATAACACTCGAGCAAACGGACGGGGTTTACGTAGCCATCGTCGTCGGCTGTGATTCGGGGAGCGTATTCATACGCACAGACTGACTTGCAGGCCTGTTTTGACGTCCATGTCGTACTTATTAAGCAAACATAAACTGCAAACACAAATGATTCCTGATAGGATGCCGAAGTGACCATTGACTGCCATACACGGGACTCGTGTACCGAGAACATGATGGACATTAGCTCCCCATTCCACGTTCACAGCCCGAAATAGTATTCGTCCTCGTGGTCGGATGATTATCCTGCACCCCATCCGCTGGAAACCAACCTGCAACCCACTCCATCCCACTTAGCCCGGTAAACCCGAAGTGATTGAGAATTATCACCGGGACCGTCTTTAAATCTATCACTCTGGGCGTACGTCACCGCGCGCCTCCCGAAAAGTTATTCAAAAAATGCGAAAACGGCCAGATTCCTATTAACAGAATCCTATTTGTGTCCCAATGGTAATTTTGTGGGTTTTCGGCAGTTGGTGGCCGGCGACATAAAGCGCACTTAACAGCTTAATATGAGCCGGTGGGGTGCCCTGCCCGCACTAAATGCACTTTGTGTGCATCGTTTGTCAATAAGTGTACACATTTTCGTGTGTCGAGTCGGTTTTATTCCGGTGTAACTTTGTAATTCTAGCCAGTGGCTTGCCTGCCAACACGGTCCATGTCTGCACTTAACCTCTCTCTGCAGAACTTTTGCATGGCCGAGATGGTGGAACGGAGTGCATTTTGTTTACCAAAATACGGTCAAGTATTATACAGTTGCAGGCGGCCTGCCTGTGTTTTATTCGGGTATATATTAATTTTATTGAACAATTAATTCAGGCCGCCCAATGAAAGGGGTCATGTTATGATGTCCGGAGCTTATGTTGTAATTGCGGAGCGCTTGCTGTTCTGCTGTTTCGCAGCCCCCCGACTAGTTTCGATTTTGAGTTAATGGGCGGCCGTGGAGGCCAGATCGCACGAAATAAAAGTTAAATGTTATTGCGTCGCGTTATCACCTATAGGAGGCGCTCCTGCGAAATGCATTTATACGCTCGACGACGCCACCAACATGCCCGTTACATGCAGTTACGTCCACAAAACGCATATTGTCTTCCGCCGAGAACTCTAAATCAAAACAAATTGCTGCACGGCTATCAAAATACTCGTACAGCGCCGAAGGGTTGTACAATGCCGGCCTGTCAGCGCTGAATGGCAGTAATATGAATGGTCAAAAATAATACAATCTGCTACAATGCGTTCCGGCAGCCCCGGGAGGCTGGCATCACCCACATCCCCGCAACGGGATGTTTTGATTTGATCCGTACCATTGTTTGCCCGAAATGAACTCGGAAAAATATTATGTTTCATTGCAAATAAATAAAAAGCCGAAATCACTGCTTTGCCGGGGACGGGGAGCTGCCAGCACAACCGGGGCACAATAGAGGCGACGGTGATGTATTATAGTGGCTTTCTTGGATTTCACCGCCATGAAAACAGTTCCGTACTGGGATCGATTGGATTTCTCGGATTTAGTGTTATGAGGGTGCGATTCGTTGTCTGTTGCCGAAATTTTCGTGCATTTACAGTAAACGTCTTTGCTCCGTGTTTAATATGACAGGAGAACAACAAATGTCATGAAGCACGTTTGACGGATGAAACAAATATGCAAAATGACACCTGTCAAGTGAGGGAAATAAATGGTTTTTCATTCGATCTCCAGACAGCATTTACTGAAGTTCCAATAGTTAAATTTTTACTATATCCTCACAGAAAAACTACAAAATACCCAGGAAATTTGTGATGACATTTAATTAAAAGCAGAAAACATCTGTTGAAATTTTAAATTTTCTTAAGTCACATTAGCTAAGAAATGCAAAATCTTCTGTTTAGAGTTCGTACAAGTGTCAAATTCTCAACGAAACTTATATTATTAGGATCGCAATGATATATTCAAATACCCACGCCGGTGGCCAAGAGGGCTGAAGCGCACATCTGCAGATTTCCACTGTTGGCATGAGTGCAAATCCTGCACAGGGCGCAGCGATATATCTCGGTACCAATAGTTGAGACAATTCTACTGACGAAAATTGTACTTGCAAAACCACCGGGATATTGCACAGTAATTTCGTGCCAAAAATTGTGGATTACCTTTCAACATTTGTCAGGTTAAAATCTCCCAATCTCCCCTGCATTAAATTCCCTCCGCATAAGCTGTGCTGTGTGCAGCATAGAGTTGTCCCCTGAGCTTAGGCAATACCTTTAAAAAATTGATGGATTATCAGTAAGCTATTTAAAACTACACTTATTGGCGTTGTAGCCATTTCCCGGTGTCCATTGGCACCTGTTAATGTTTACTTTAACATATATTTTCCGTCTGTTGGCAGCAATGCAGCTGCTGCGACAAAAACTAGGACTTTTTCTAATTTAGAGACAGCAGCAATTGCAGCTGGCTTCAACATGAAGCTTAAATGAATTTCTTGTCGTTTGCAGCTTGCCGCTTGCAGCTCTGAATGTAATTTCGGCCTGAATTTCTACTCCAAATGCAATCAAAATTTTCACCTCAGATGTCTCGAGGCCAAGTCAATTAAAAGGGAGAGAGAGTAATGCACTTGCCTAATTGATTCCCTCGCCTAGCTTCAGTGGTTCTGCTCCCCTCAACAGACAAATTATTGTTAGATTTCCATCCCAGGAATAATCTATTTCGAGTTCCAACTTTCGCACTTGAGCCCAACCAAGTCCGGGCGACAGGGGGACGGGAATTCTCCATCTAATCGCTCCTCAGGCCTGCTCATGTTTTTCTAATAAGCCACATAACTTGCAAGAGTCAACCTGTGCCACAATTATTGAGTTCCACCGTGATGCAGGAGACCTTCCGTCACCCCCCACTCCGACCCGCCGTGCACACTGAACGGATAAAAAATTACAAAACTCCTTCCTCTGGCGGTGCGCGGAAAGCATGTCAGAAAAATTTGGCTCCAAATTTCAAATGGCGAATAAGAAATTCATGCAAATGCTCTGCCACATCTGCTGTTTGCCTTTTAAAAGCAATTTTAGGGCCCTCTCTAATTCTGATGTCTCATCTTTCTGTAAGTGATGTAATTTTTCCGGGGGGTGGTCGTGGTGGGATGGTGGGCGATGGGCGGTGGGTCGTTTTATTGTGATAGCAAGCATTGCGGCGTGTGTAAATGTTGTTCTTGGCTCGGAATCAATTTTTCCACTTTGCTTTCTTTTGCGCCTTTTGGCCTCCTTCGGCCCCATTCGGAGATTGTGATCCTTTCAAGAGGAAGTAACCTGCTTACCGCTTACGGGCTCCCTTCCAAATCATCCTATGTAAATAAAACCCGTTACAATAGCATTAAGTCTTTCGATTTTTGGGGTTTTCAAGATTATTTTCTTTTCGCAACAATAATTCAATTATAATTCAGCGCTGCCGGAGGCGCTTTCCTTCCGCCGCTCTGCGCTTGTTTGTTTCTTACTGTTAATTGGAAGCGACCCCTTCATCTCCGCGCTCGGCATTTATTTGCCTTTTAACCTTTCCGAAGCGAGTTTTTCGTGGCAGCTTTAAAGATTGCCTTTTGGTCGACCCCGACCCACTCACCCCCCGGCCTATTTAGAGTAGTTCTGTGCCCATGCGAGAAACAAAGTACCTGCCTAAAAATACTAATTCGCGGTATTAATTTAATTACTCAATCGAGGGCGGGGAAATCTCGTTAGTTCTTCAAAATTTTCCGTTTCCAGCAGGCTCCCTTCCGACTGGACTATTGATTCTTCGTTTGCCGAAGAGGTACGCGCAAATCATTTCCTCTAATGGTTTTTTCCCTCTACCTGCTTTGGTCCTTCGCGAGGGATTTGTCAACCTCCACCCCAAAAAAAAATAATGAATGAGATTAAAAACTCTACATTCAACGACTTTTTGTCTCTAGCCTTGCCTTTAATGTTGCTCCAACCTGTACTGAGTTCATCAGCGTGCCCGCAAAGTGGAACGGTCAGAGTAGCACTCATTTTCGATAAGGTTTGCGGCGAATCCGACTTTTTTCCTTTCTGCAAAGAAATGACGAAAGAAGCAATAATTAATAATCATTAATCACTCTTGGCTTGCTTTTTGTATTGAACTTGTATGGGCTATTGGTTCGCTCAGAATTTAATGACGAGCCCCACTCAAAAAGTTGGTTTTTCATTCCCTCAGCGGAATTCTATCAAGTGTCAACAGAAAAATTAAATTTGATTACAAAGAAAAGAGCGTATTGATCGTGAAAATCGTAATGCATCACCCGCTGCTCTATTCCTCTTCTTGGAGCTGACTGTTGACGCTGATATAGCTGATTCCATTCGAACTTAGTGGGGTCAGGCAGAGGGAAGTATCCCTGAACTGAGCCGTTTTCGCGACAAATTTAAGTTTCGGTTGCATGACGATATCCCAAAACCGCACACCCTCCCTATCAGCGTAGCGTTTTACGCTTGCCACAACAATTTGTCCGCAGCCAGTATTCATCAGTTCGCTTTAAAGGTGTCAAATTATCCTCCGGTGCTCCGCCGCAGCTTTTTGCTCTTAAAATTTTAATTAAGCCTCAGGAGAATTGCTCCGCGTATTTGTTCCAAATGAAATTAATTACAGAAGTGCGACGCCACCCACTTCGTGTTTTATGTGTTAATTTAGTGTCGTTTTTCTAGTGCCGCACGCACTTTACTATGGGGAGCGATTCTGTGTCTAGGCAAACAAGGCCATGTTCAATTCAGGGTGTGGGAATCAACAGTTCCGAAGCTCTTGCAAAAAGAAAAGATTCAGGCTGGACCATCAGCCTTTCGATTTGGAGGTATTCAATTCGAAACTGTGTTTCGCTACCAGGCCGTCGGCAGAGTTGGTGGGAGACAGGGAACGAAAATAATTGAGTAATGCATATTCCGTGTCACATACACTTTAGCTTCTCCAGAAAATACTTGATACTTGTAAACATCATCACATTTCGTTGAAAGATTTCCCAGCGAGTGGCAGGCAGCCCTTCGAAACGGGGCTCCCACCCCTTCTGCTCCGCGAGGTGACTTATGCATGCAGACTCCTCACACGTAGACCTGCCGGAGATAAGATGCAAAAATAATAAAACCGCACAAAAATTGTGTGGCATTATTTGCACAAAGGTCGTGAAAAGAGTAGTAAACGCAATGCATTTTAAATTTAAAGCAAACAGAGGGCGCCAGAGCCAAGGGCGCGCACCGGAATAGGTGCTGATGCTACTGGTGCTGTTGCGGGCGCAGAATGAGCGCTATGAGTGGCAGTTGGCACTGTTGAACCCTATTTTTCACAAGAACAGGTGAATGTCCTACAGGGAGCTGGGCGTCAAAATGTCGTATTAATTATTTTTTCAACAGACGGTGGAGAGCTTCTTTTCACCTCTTTTACCGGAATGCACAGGTGAACTAATTTAAAGAGGCACAAGGAAATTTACACAGGCCAAGCCACTCATTTTGTGTTGAGATTTTTACATTACTGCGGTGTAGAGAAGCACCATATGTATGAAATAAAAATACCTGGACAATTGTAAAGATTTTGTTGGACAATTAAATGAATGGAGAGAGATTTGAACTCAAACTTTCTAAATGATATTACCCGTAGGTCACTCTGGATCCCTATTAAAAGTGTTCCGCATCAATAATTATGTACCATCGGAAAAACTACTAATGTCCAAACGTAAACAAAGGTAAGTTCTTAAAAATAATAAATGATTATTGTGTTAAAAGTAAAAAAGAATAACAATCGAGGTCCTTCCATTTTCGACCTGACCTTAATTCCAATCTTTAGTTTCTTAAGCTTGGCCCTAAAGTCTTAGCGAAAATTAAGGATGTCATTCAGCACAGAAAAAACTAGTTTCGAACAGCGGTTCAGATAATCTTTTCAAGATCCTGTAGCAGCAAATATTGTCAATATCATCAGATCTCTGTCAGACCTGATGACACACCTGGATTCTTCGAGTTTCCAGTAATGATTTTTGGTTGGTACAAGCGTTCCAATGATTTTCGCTACTGCTACACTCAGACAGTAGACAAAATGTCCTTTCAGAGTTACATATGAAATGACGTCAATCCTAGAAAATGTCCTTTCAGAGTTACAGATGAAATCCTGCATTATTTTATATCTGACGAAGCTTCCAGACCCTTTCATAGAGAATACGAGAAATCTGAAGATTTTCTAATTCTTTCAATACGTGCCTATCATTGGACAAGATTAATACTACCCTATATGGCCCTTTATATTTCGCTAGAAGTTTTTTATTTACTCCCGGTATAGTTATGATATTTTTCAACAATACAAGACTTTGTCATTATATTTGCGATAGACCATTAGCATTTTATAAAAAGATGTACTTTTTCTTCCGAAGTTCTCCGAAGTGTTTTGCTTCAAGAAATTCCCTAACCGCTTTTAATCCCTCAGATGCCGGGTTTATATCCCCCGCACTAATTTCTTATCCTAAGTAGGTAATTTTTTCATGCATAAGTAAACATTTATCACAACGTTTATTTTTATGTATATGATCTCGATAACTTGTTCAAGATTTCGGAAATGTTCTTGCTTCATCCTACAGCAAGTTACTACTGTATATTAACACTTTATTATCTTTGATAAGGGGTTGAAATATTGAGTTTTTGTACCGCCGTATTTTTCAAGCCAAATGGCATTAGTAGATACTCGAGTTGGCAAAAATTAATGGAATTTCTTGATAACGTTGTGGGTATTATTTTTAATGGTAGATGTTGCGGGAATTATTCAGGTCATTCTACATCTACCAATGATTTATCTATAGCTAGCTTGAACCTACTGGAATATGTCAAAAGTTTCGGTGCTAAACCTGTGCAGTACTCAGACCATTTACCAATAATCCTAATTGATCTGAAGGAAAGTACGAGACGATCAAGGAAATTTGGACTATTACCACAAGTGAAATTTAGTTGATCAAAACTGAATGAGTATGTTAGAAATATGAACCTGTTACTCAGGCAATCGCAGTATAGAGACATTTAAGGAAGCAGTCCACAAATGTTATTCTACCTTAAAAGTCACACTGACGAACCAGAAGATGTTATCCAATCGGTCCAGATAATCACAATCACACATTCATTTATTCAGTGCCCTTCAAAAACCACCCCATACTACCCAGACACCAATTACGCACTTATCCATGGGCAATAAAGCTGAATATCACAAATATTTTCGCAAAGCAATTAATAAATTGTCAACACCCAATCAGCCGGGCTTACTCGTCACACGAGCAAAATGTCAACAATCATTGGCGCGCAAACCCTCATAACTTTTTAATGAATTTTTCATGCCCGAAATGAACGTAACATTTTCAAAATAAATAAACAGAAAGCGCACAATTAAAATTTTTTATCGCCGTGGCGTGAATTACGAATTCACCGGTGGGCGCCAACCACCACTACCAGTCCCCAATGTTTTCGGTGACAATTCATAGATGGGACGAGTTGCTGCGGTCACATGTTCACCACCGCTCCAGATGGATTACAATTTGGCAGCGTTTCCATTATTAACATGTCGGTCGGGCAGTTTTGCGGACAATTTTCGACGTGATTGACTCAAGCAGCAGTCCCCTTTCCTCAGGGAACGGAGCCTTAAGTAGAGAACCTATTTACGGCGGAAGGAAGATAGTGTCAGGACTTAGCGCTAATCCCTTGGAGCAATAATTTCGAGCAGCAAAGCCAAGTGTTCTCGGTTCTTCGTTGCCGGGGAGTTGAAAACATATTTTCTTCGGTGGTAACATGATTCTCAGGTCGATCCCCACACGCCATCCCACACAAAATTCATGTAATTCGAGACGAATACGAGCGCAATAAGAATAACAAAGCCAACTTGGAAATATTTTCATTACTGTCAAAGGGGAAGAATTTATGAGTTCCACAATGAGTTGAGGAAGATAACAGGGGGCCACCGGGATGCTGCTGTGGTGAGATTTCCTCGCTCGCATCGAGAAAAACAACCCCGAATCTGGCCGGGGTGCAGGACTCGCGTTCGTCGATTTTTAACTGGGCCTGACTGGGCGTAACTTTTCCATTTTAATGTTAACTTTTTAATGCACGTTTAATTTTTAATGGCGAAATGCTTTTAGACGCGCCCCCACCCCCAACAACAGAAGCAGCCGCGAATTCCGCGCTCGCCATAAATAACCACCGCCTAGGAAGACACCGTAGACAGCGCGCAGCAGAAATAATTTAAATTTCGCTCGATAGTCTTAAGACAATAATGAAATGATATCTGGTGCTGTACCCCTCCGACCAGGCAACTTGTTGTGGTGGCTGGTGGCTCTAGTGGCTCAGGAACCTGTCCCGGGCCTCATACGAGGCATGTCGTTCGTACATAACTCACCAGGTTAACCAGGTGAAGACACTGCGCCGGAGAGCGTACATATTTTAATTAACGTTTTAAATTACTGCCGTCCTTTATTACGGGAGATTACATCGGTTCTGGATGTGTGCACCGGGGATCCCGAGAGCTCTGAGTTACCTGAATTCAGCCACAAAAATAAGCGGAGTTTTAATAATTTGTTCGTTCGTTGGTACATTTTTTCTGTTTATGTGTGACGAAAATATGACCAGGACTGGTCAAAGGAATTTGATGTTGACAGCATCAAGGCCAGAAGAAGAACCGGAGTTGGCTCTAACTAATCAAAAGGAGTTCTTCTAAATTAAATAACAATAGAACTGACAAGATCTACTGTATTGTTTACTAGTACTTAACCAAATATCACTAGTTGTGTTTGATTAGATGGTAAACGTAATATCTATAGTAGAAATGGCAGTAAATCCAGGAAGGTGATAGTGTACTTTGGTCCTTCGCTAGGGATTTAAATTATTTTCATCATCGTTTCTGACCAAAGTACTTTAATTGTAATTCTAAAGTTACTTTTTGACAATGGTTCCAACTACCTTAAGGTTAGTTAGTTAAACTCTACAAACTCTACGCCCCAACTTCACTTTTTTCTTCACATTTCTTCATCTTTCTTCAAAAGAATGCACCTACGTCTTAGGCCGAGCGGGCTGAAGCGCACGTGTGCAGATTTTCTTCTCTGTCGGTGTGAGTTCGAATCCTGCTCAGGACACAGCGATTTATCTGTGTACCAGCAGTTGAGGCAATTCTACTGACAAGAATTATACTAGCGAAACCACAAGGATGTTGCACAGTAATTTCATGCCAAAAATTGTGGCTCATTTACATTTGTCAGGTTAATTTCCCAATTATTTTCCGCTTAAGCTGTGCTGTGTGTATCGTAGGGCTGACCTCTGGACTTGACAAAACCTTAAAACAAAACACCAAAAAAAATGATGGTACCAGATGGCGGTAAGAGACTTTAAAGTGAACTATTTTTTAAAATAACTATTAGG
>QYTT01078530.1:0-11433 GCA_006980735.1 Dasypogon diadema | reverse complement strand
GGAGGCGTTCAGTTCTTTATACTTCCGTACCCAAATACACATCAAACAGGAAGTAATCTACTTATTGACGTCTATTGATTGCGTGTCCGGAGGCTTAGTGATTTGCGAACTCAGTCGTATTGTTTTATTACAGACTCTCGGGGTTTACTTGGGCTGTGTAATGACTTTCTGGAACACGCACTTAAGTGTTTTTCCTCACGCAACTCCTGGGCAGGCAGGCAGAGTAAATCGCACTACAAATCAAACACATCTGAAAACTGAGTTGAGAGGGAGCCATTTCATGGCCGGGTCGAGAAAAGATTTGTCCGTAGGGTTTGATGGATTTAACTGATTTCTCGGAAAGTGGCATTGGATTTCATTAAATTTAAAATCCCTTGCGGTTATAAGGACCATACAGTCTACAACTTTTTGATGCTATTTTTGGCTTTTAGGAGTGTTTATCGTTGCTTGTTCCTTTATTTCATACGCACGTTTAGGCCATTGACAAAGCCAAACGGATGTCAAGATACGCCTAGACACCAATGCGATTTGTATGCACACATAGATTGTTAGCATCATCTTTGAATAGAAAGTCGCTCCTTTGAATTTTTTGAGTAGCTACTATTAGCCCTTAATTTCCTCACCGCAATATAAACAGAAATTGAGAACAGGAACTGTGCTATGATGATGACGGTGTCTTGCGACAGGGCATATACCAGTAAAGTGGAGAAAACGAATGTTGTCTTTCTACCGAAACCTGGAATAATCCTTTAGTTTATTAAAAACAAGGTGACGCAGGTAACGTACGGTATCCCTAATGTCAAAGGAATACTGTCCGAGTGGTGGAAGGGTATTGAGAGGAGCAAAGTATGGAGGAATGCAGGAATGTATGCATTTTTTACAGGAAAATCCTATATCACTGAAAATAGAAAACTTAACAATGCGTAAGGACAGGAGCGGTTCAGGATAACTGAGAGGTTTCACAGGGCTCTTATCATAGAAACGGATCACTTGCACAGAAGGGAGATATGATAGAACAGATCAGGTGCAGCCAAAACAGAGAGAATAAAATTGTCTAAATTTATCGGTCAGCGTCCCTGTATTAAGGACCTATTAAAGTGACTTCTTCTCTGCCATAAACAAACTGAATAACCTAAAAGAGGCTAAAGAAACTTGTTTTAAACAATGTACTGCTTCCCACTCGCATCTTTCAGATTTTTTAAATTTGAGACTCGTTTTGGATAAGTACATTTAGAAAATTAGACAGTTTGTTCTTTGGAATCCAAACAACTTGAAATTGAAAATTACACATGAAAGAGTGTATTGCGATGTTACACATAACTTCCAGTTAGCTATTTTATCTACTTAGGTTCTAAGACACAACTACTGTAAAATATTTCTAGTACACAATACATTTTCCCATAATATGCCAATCTCCATCTCCATTTCTTTCTAATCCAAATTAAGAGGCTTTCGTCCAAAAAGCACTAGAAATTAATTGAAAAAAGCTACCCCAAACAAAGAGTTTAAACCGACGCTAACTTCTGATTAAAGAAACCCTATCTCTATGTGGATAACTACACTACCCATCCCGCATCCACTATGCGATGATTTTCATCAGAAAAGTTTTTGGGACGAGATTCAAGATAAGTCAATTCCCTGATTATATCCAGGGTTTATTTGGATAACACTGACACCTGAAGCGCTGCCCATACCTAAACCCTATGCAATTCACCTTTTCCTGAAATTCAAATGGCCTGTAAGACCGTACAGGCAACCCGGCCGTTCCGATAAATATTGCGCTTGGCATATTTTCGTTATCTGGTAGAGCCGCCCACTTTTTACCATCTGCCCTGTTTGGGGAAGACAATTTACTTAAGAATATGAGAACCGTCACCGGCACATGTTTCAATTTTCTTATCCTCGTTCAATGCAGGAGGAGCCTTCAGCGGTATTGGGGATTTGATTCCTGAACAGGAATGAAAAAATTATTCCATTAAAGGGACGGAGTGTGGGTGGCCTGATATTAAAAAAATCTTACTGACGGCAGAGGCTGGGTCTCTGATCTGGATCTGGGTCTGATTTGGATATCCCCTTGAATCTGCGGATTCCATTTTCGCTGGTTAATTTGGTGCAATTGTCCAGGGGATGGGGTATCCTATTAATAAATAAAATTTCAATTTTTCCGTTGGCTGCTTGTGACGCTTTCCGCACCTATTGATAAATTCAATTAGTCCGTGACACATCTGTCCGAGTGTGTAAATTGCGTACTATTTGGCTGCTTTGTTGGCACTTATCTGGACCACGGTTAGCTGGCTCCACCCTCAAGTACTGCTGTGGTCGTTTTGAAATTAATTTCTGGACATCAGCGATTTCGTGGATCTGATAAAATGTCCGCTATGTCCATTATTCAGGTTTTAATTTGCACTTGCAATTTTTGCACAAGTGGACATAAACCACTGCATGGGCAACAAGGGCTAAGTAATTAGAGTACAGTGGCATTTTTGCAATTTTGCTGTAATTTGTAAATTGCACTTTCACTCTCCTTCACTGTTTTGCGCATTTTTCCTGTTTTTAACTGCAAAATTAAATTTAACATGGCTGAGAAAATTCATTATCCGTTCTCCCCTATCTTTTATTAATTTTACCACCACATTTTAATGACAAACTATCGAAGTTGTAACAGTTTTCGTTAGGCAGGTGGGCAATCAGTTATATTATATCCAGTGCTGCAGAATACAGGCAAATATACAAATTGCCCCATATTAAAGTCTTTCGATTTAAACTGCTCTCGCAACCTTTCGACTTTATATATAACAGCCGATGTTCACAGTTTTTCCATTGTTGTATATCTTTCACTGAATAATTAGGAATAATTTATCCAAGGTCGACAAGATAGGTTGCTGCTCTTAGAGCTACTTCACAAACCTTTCCTGAAGATAAAACTTTATCCTCTGCGGCTCAAACGTAGTGATATTCCTAATTTACGAGGTCCGAGGTTCGAATCCCAACAGTGTCTAGTAATGCTGACAATAGGGTAACTATTAAAAGTCATTCAGTGCTGCAACAATTAAACAGTTTGAAATCAACTTTGAAAAAGCTAACTCTGCAGAAATTGTAATTTGATACATCACCAAAGATTCGAAGTTTAAAATGTCGAAAACTAAAATTCCTAAGACAAAATCACCAAAAATACCAGAAATGTTGAAAGTAGAAAAAACGAATATGATAGTATGCGTATACATTTTTTTTAAAGCTGGAGTCAACCAATCTTAAAAGGAAATGTAAAAATGCAAAATATCGAAAAAAATGTCGGCAGGTGGAAAAGCCCCACGACAATACTAAGTAGGTATAGCAAAATTATTATAGTAACATTAACCTGATAAAATTTTATGCGAAAGCAGCCAGTTTGTGAGCCTAATATAAAAATATAAAATTGTTTAAAACAAATAATTTGGGGCTTAGGGAAGCAAAATCGGAGAGCCGCCTTCATCGGGCTTACCACGACAAAACAGCTAGGAGAGAGTTGCCTTTTTTCATAGCGATGATGTACTATTACCTACGGGTTACATTTATTATTCCTGCTTGCCTTTCCTGGGACTTTCACTGCCTCTCCCGGTCCCGATCCATTTTTTACTCCATTGATTCTGCATCCATTGTCATTGTCTATTGTATTTGCTTTTCTCCTTTCCTTATCTCTTTTCCTCTCTTTTGCATCTCTATTACTTTTCTTCACTTTTCTTTAGTTTCTTATGATATTTTATGATTCTTAAGGATTTGGTGATCTTTCCTCTTCTCTGGGCTTTCAAACTTATTTATGGGTGTACAATGTGACCTGTTATTTTAATAGCTGGGAAAAAAGCACAACAGACAGATAAGCACAATAAGAAGATAACCTAAAACATGAAAACTAAACCCACTTGTGATAAAATCACGCTCTAGATTTAGAGTTTGTTAAGAATTCAAGACTTGGACTAAGACTTTCGAGAAACAATCGAAACTACTATAGTTCAACGGAACTATACTTCACAATTGTTTGTTAACATTACAATGAGATATTGTAAAAGTTAAAAGCTTCTTCGCATTTACCACGATAATGATTGCTATAAAGTAATTCCCCTGTCCCCACATAATTAACTGCTAAATATCAGTTGCATGCTATTAAAATGCAGCGTGCATGTATTTGATATGTACAATGGTCAGAATCTTGTGTTGTTGCTCGACACTCCCAATGAAGGACCCTTTTCTCCTATTTGTATCCATTTTTGCTTAACAACTCATGATTCAGACAAGGATTTCACACCACATTAGACCATTCATTACTTATGTTGTCAAAAAGCACCGAAACGCCACAGCAAAGGAGCGATTTGCTATTAGGACGAATATTTATTTACCTTGCATCGATCCAATGAAGTGATTTATATCAAAGGCTAACCTTCCTCAACCATTGCTCCCAACAGGCGTTAATGGGTTTGGCCTAACGAGAAGTCCATTAGATGTGGTTTTAAAGGGTGGAATTCAGTGTCAGGAAGTTAAATGTGGTGGAAATAACTTCATGAATTAAGCTTAAAGTGACTACAGTTTAAGTTTAATTTTTAAAAGAAAAAGTCTAAAAGTCTACATAGTAAAATATCTGATTGAATTATCCTCAATTTTTCTGATCTGGTTTCTATATCCCAAATGTTATAACCGAAAAGGCAACTGTCCATAAAAGAGCATTTTCTCACCATAAGAAGCTGGTGAGATTTTCACAAACATTAATCAATACCACGACGCACAGCCTTTATCAGTTTAGTGAAAACTTTCGACCAAAACTGATGACACAAAGTCTTTCCAAAAGCAAAAAACGCCCTTTAATTCGTCCAGAGAAAACTCTAAAGACGGAGCTGTAAAGCTTCAGGAATTAAAGGAAGCTGTTGAAGTGTGTTTTTAAAAGTGCTGCACACTTCTTTCAACACTGAAAGACAACTCTTTTTTTTTTGTCTGTTTTCAGGAAAATTGTTTCCAAAACTTTCGCACTGAACATCTTTGAGAAAACTTTGTTTTCAGTCCATAAAGAAGCAAAACTTTATTGATGGAGAAAAAAGCACTTTTTCGAGGGAAATTTAAACTGTGCAAAGGGAAAGTAGGAAATTGATTAAAGTCTGGAGTAGGAAAATTAGTTTATAGTTCAGTAAATTACAGGACGAATATAGGGCATCAAGTAAAGTAAATTTTCTGCACGCCCCCGTGGTATACAAAAAAGCTCTGGGTAAATTTATAAATAAATATCCTCAAACCCTCCACTGAGTTGTATGTGAAGGTGCACAGAATAGCTTTTCATTAGTCTTGACGTGAAATAAATACGGTCCGCAATGGAAAATATTTCTACAGAATAGGACAGATTGGATCGATTTAAATAGAAATTCTACATGAAAATCTTTCATTGATGTCCAAAGTGCGGACGAAAAGAAATCTGTAAAATAGTAGCATTTCAAAAGTGGTGAATCAGGAGGAATGTATTACTAAACCTGAAGTGTAGGTAACAACAGACACATAGAGTGGGGATAATTACGGATTTTTTTCGGAAGAAATCTTGAAATTGATGAAAGCCGGAAATAACAAGCTTGAATGGAGAATATTGCAAAATCAAGTAAAAGCATAACTTGCCCTATTGCAGTATTAAAACCACGAAAAAGTAATCTAGTTGGAAAAAACGGTCAAATAGTTATTATACGTTGGCATGATCCAAGCCCAGCTTCAAATAAAAAGCTAATTTAAAAGCGTAAACTAAAATTTTTAAAAATTTATTCCCACTGAAGTGGGCTCCAGAAGGGATGCAAATTCCCAAGCAACTCGTAGAAGTCTAACTGGTTAAAAAATACAAAGGCCCATATTGGAACCTTCAGTGTCAGTAAATTGGCTCAGAAATAAGATTTGTGTACCGCCAAATAAAGTCAAACATTCCTCGGAAATGGTGCCAATACTGAAAATCCAGGAAGAAAGAAAATGTCAAAGTCAGACAAGATCAGATTCTCTGAAGGTCCCTTTGCCGGAATTTGAAGCTGGAGCGCCTTCGTTTCCAAGAAGTAAGATGATTTTGCCAAGGGACTTTCAAAAACAAGGTCCCTCAACGTGGGCGGAGAGCTAGCTAGCATGGGCTAGTAAATAGCAACCATGTCACCTAAAAAAAGCTCCTCTTCGAACTTGACCTTTAGTAAAAATGCTGACGAACCAAGCATACCTATAATTAAAGTAGCGATAGAGAAAGCAGAACATAAATAGAATGAGGTACAATTCCAGTTTTTTCTGTGCTTTTTATCAAAAGATTTCCTCTAGGTTATCTTAGAACTTGACCCTGAAGTTACTGCGCGTTTACAGTCTTTCCATTTAAAATTCAGGTGGTTGTATTTAACAACTGGTAAATATGCTGGCACCCTTACTTGAAAGTGGAAATAACTGTCAAACAAACAGCAACTGACAGGGTAACATCAAGCACCACGTGCCCCACTTTCACCTCCGCAAAAACCACATAAATCAACACAAAATTCCAAACAGCTTCCTGATAACAGCGTATTCCTAGTACATTTAAGGATTAATGTACCATTTTCCCTGGCATTTCCCTCATTCGTACTTTGTCCCGGAAAACTGCTAAACGGAAAAAGTCACGTACACCTAAGAACCTAAGGATGTTAAGCGAACAAATTTCAAGGAAATTCTCAGTATTTTTGCGAGGCATTTAAGGCTTTTTGCTGGTTTTATTTGTGCCACTGACAAGGTTTTTCACGGCGCATAAAGAAACATTAACAAGCTGTCCTCTTCAGATTTAAGAATTGGAAAATTATGAAAGAAAACACATCAGTGACTCGGAAGATACTGGATTGCCACATTTCAGCCGGGTTAGTGCAACGAACTAAAACATTTCTACCCACAATACTTTTCTGGGTTTATTATTTCGCGAAAAAGGTTCTCCGGAAATTTTATTGGTTACTTTTAAGAAACTCTAGCAAATATTTGCACTAAAAGTCTCGATTTATGCATTTGCATGGCTCGTATTTACCAGTGTCCCTTTGTTTTCAGTCGCTATCTCTGAATTAGCAATTCCAATGTAACCTCCGTCCTCTTCGAGTAGTTTCTTCCCCTGAAGATTTATCACCCGTATGGAAAGAATCGCATCTCAAATCCTACCGCTTCGTTCGCTCAGTTCGTCCAGCTGAAATTAAAAAGGGAAGAAACCGCAGAGGGTGAATTAAACAAACCGTAGACAAATAGTCGTGCAATAATCGTAACTCATTTCATTTGGCATCGCCACAATTTTCACTTAAAATGTTGTCCTATTTGCCATTTGCAGGAGGCGACGGTAAAGCGGCGAGTTGCGATGGCAATTAAATTGTGGTTGGACAGAAGCAGAAGTATCCAGTGAATCCGCGAAAAGTTGCGGATAATTTATTTCTGGCCGCACATTTTAATTTGCCATAATCACCCTTCCTGAACATTAATTTTTCCACTCGCATTATATGAGTGGGAAGTTTTGTATGACACTGTCAATACCTTTAAAGCTAATTAAATAACGACAGTGGATTAGGAGGAGGAGTGATTAAATTCTTCAAACCATTCGTATAATCGTTTTAAACTAACTTAAGTGCATTTAAATAAATAAAATACAGTGGCTTACAATATGTGGTCAGTTTGCAAGGACCGCTTCTTCCACAATGCAGTCAACACTGTTAAGGAATTTTAAAAATCAGGACGTTCAGAGAAGCAAATCCAGAGAGGAATCACCGAAAGCTAATCTACCATTTGGTGTGAAACGTATCACGGAGAATCAAGTTTAAAGGTAATCGTCTGTCTAACTATCAAAGAAAGCGGTCTGCTCCAAATGTTTATCTTGGCAAAAAGCATGTCTAAACTAACGCTCAACAGGAGCCTCTTAAATTAAGCGTACTAGGCAAGTTCTGACACAAAATACCTGTGCTAGTTGAAGGGATCACTCTCTTCTTCAACGGTGCTGCCTCAAGAGTCCTATATTAATATTAACACCATAATAAAGTGTTTCGTTGATGTTAATCTAAGACGTCAAAAAGGAAACAGATAGAAGTGTGATCTGGCCCATAGGATTTAAAAAGTTGGAAAGAAGCTAACATAAGAAACATTCAGTTTAACTTAAAATTGACTGGGAATTGTCAATTAAAGTAAATTGGGTCAATCTTAGTAATGAAGTGAAGCAGAAGTGAACCAGAAGTCAAAACACATGGTCCTTCGAACCGGATTCCTTAGTACAATTTGTAATAATTACTGAGACGTAGATAAAGTCTTCAATGAAACGACTTTAACCTAATTTGAAAATACTATAATCATATGTTTCTTATTTCAGTGTACCCTTTTTCATATCTACATCATCTCCCAAACGATTTAGTAGCCCACTAAAGCAATTTACCTAAAAATAACTTCAGATCCAATGACATGTTCAGCATGTTCAAAGTTTCGCTTTATATTCGAAATCTGCCCATTAGACCTATGTACCCTTGTTCGGCTGAAGTTAAACGGTGCACCAGCAAGAATAATTAGCAAAATGCGTTGTGCAAGTACAAACAATCGAAAACTCACAATACCGAAACCGGTAGTGAATTCACGGCGGGAAAATCAATCTAGCACGAGTTGTTTAGAAACAATGAGCCCCATAAATGCGAAATCCCTTAATTTAGCTCGTCGATGGTAACATGCTAGTTGAATAGTCGGTTTTGCTATAGATAGCTTCGTAAAACATCAATCAATGAAACGCTTCCTATTCAAAGTCATAGCGCTCCCCCCATTTACGCGATGGAAAAAGGAACTGCTCTGAACTTGCTCTGCCAGCTTTACCATGCACCAGTGGCCTCCACTCCCATACAATTGGCGTTTTTATCTATCTTGATGGTAACCGATTTTCCCTAGACATCTGCTGCTATTGCCTGCCAACAGCAGAAGCAGCAGCAGCAGCAGCAACTGCAATTTTCCCGTTTCCCGATTATGGCTTCACTCGACTAACTGGAGCTGCTACAGAATGTTGTGCATCCGAACGTCGTTGTGTTTATGCTCGCATACGGCAAGATATTTCCGTTGATGCCATAAAACCCATGGCATGGGCGTGAAAAGCTTTAAATTGTGAGAATCCTGATGGATCCCACTGATAAAAGTCCAGACCAACGAATCTGAACACTTTGTATAAAGGCGCTTGGGATTTCGGATCACAAACCTAGCAATGAGAGTGCAAGTCGTAAAATCGGTTCTTAATGGCGTTCAAAGTGCCAGAGCTTGTTGAATGCCCAGCAGCCAGTTTCGAGGATTACCGTAGATGAACTTGTTTAAAGGTTGGCGTTGTCGTTGAGGATTTTCACTTTCCCAGCATGACTCTATCCCCATTGAAATTGGATTAATATGACCCATTTCCAGAACTAGACACAAAATAATCTTCAAATTGCTCCCCTTTCAGAATTTTCAATCATGGCCCTGGATTGAAACTATCACCGCGGAGAACTCGATCCAAAGCAATTAATCATGAACAAACACCCACTTAGGATATCGTCTTTGTGAAAGCATAATGAAATTACTTTCCATGGTTTTAAGCCATAATCATGACCTACCAATCCCACGTACTTTTGTGTCTCCCACGTGGCAATGCCGTGGTCCTTCGCTCCGCCACTCCAACTAAACAGGAGTACATCCAAACCCCATACGTATATACCGGGGCAATTCTATTTAATAAATTACATGCAATCATACAAATGTTACCACCATATTTCTAGGGCTCTTGCAGGCCAATTTAATGCTACATTTGGAACGTTCGAGAATCCAAAGGATATGCTAGACAGTGGTACTGGAAAGGCACAAGCTCTCGGGGTAAACGAGGTGGGATTTGACCTGCGAAATAGAGATTTGGAAAGCGATGCGGTTTATAGCCCAGAACTGGGTCTTGTTCCTTGGCTTTTTCAAATGTATTAAAACAGATTTCTATCTCGGAACGAAAGTACAAAAGTCATTTCTCACTAAACACAAGTTTTTATTATTTATGGCCTCCTTGAAATGTTCTCGATGTGCAGGAAATGAAATTTAAAGTCATTTCCGCCAGCAAACATGCTATTCATTCTATGGAATTTTTATAGATCATTTTTTGTTGGGCAATTTTCCTTCTTTTATTTTTGTGAGACTGATAGCTGCCGGTGTTTCAGAAGCGATTTGTAAATTTAATTAGTTTAACGAAGTGGCACGATATAAAGTCTCATTTGGCATTTCAAGAGTAGCCAACGTAATTTTAATACCTGATTGGCATTCATTAAGCGTCACAGAGCTATATAGGCGGAAGTGAATCAATTTTAGCGCAAAATTTGTGACAAATTACACTTAATAAATTTTTATGACACGTACTAAAGTCTTGTAGTGGAAAACTGGGGACACGATTTCTTTTATAAGGCTGGAAAGACTCTCCAGCCCCGGACACTTTAAGGTGGCATTTTATTAAAATAACATAAGTATCCTGACCTAAGACATCATCTCCGTGGTAGGTTAACGAAATTATCTTTGCTCCGCTCCTGTCGCAACTTGTCTTTTGTTGAAAATGTGTCCAGCTCATCTGAGAAAAAGCCAGCAGTAGAAACAGGTTTCTGCCAGCGGTCTTCACTAAACTAATGGACAGTAACACAAAACAATTATTACCCGTTCCGCTTCCTCTCCATATTGCCTAGGATCGACCTAAATTTTCTATTGGTCTATATTTTAAAAGAAATTTATCCCGTCCGAATGGGCACTAGCACTAAGTGACTTGTTTAGTTCTAAGAGTTTTTAAGTGGCACTATGTTTAGATAGCCCCCCTTATTTTGAGGCAGTAGTTCCCTTACTAGCTTACGGACAACTCTCTTGCGTAAGCGGTCGACCCAGTCTTTGATGCTCTCACGTCGTTGGTGGGTAAAATCTAAATCATGGGAACAAATATAACTGGAGTTTAAACGGCGTAGTCTTTTTAATATCAAAATCCTGGTACCTCGCAGCACAGAGAAAGAGGACAGAAGAAAGTTGGATTGTGTGCAACTGGTTCCTAGGAGCACAAACATTAACTCTCTGTAGGACTGAGCAGAGGATGAGAGGAGGTCGTGATGTATGCGAGCGACTGATTCGTCGAAGCACACACAAGAGCTCTCTGTACAGTTGATTCCTCGTAATGCAGTGAGCAGCGCTACAGACAGGACGCAGGACGCAGGTGGATACGAAATTACGAATAGGTCGAGTCGGGATGTGTACAACTGGTTCCTCCTTCCTTGGAGCATACACATGGCCTCTCTGTATAGCTGGTTTTTTTAAGGTATTGCCCTAAGCTCAGGGGACAACCCTATGATGCACACAGTACAGCTTAGGCGGAAGGAAATTAAGGATAAGGAGATTGGAAAATTTTAACCTGACAAATGTTGCAAGTGAGCCACAATATTTGGCATAAAATTATTA
>QYTT01078527.1:0-12746 GCA_006980735.1 Dasypogon diadema | reverse complement strand
ATATTCCTATTTTCCGAGTTGTAGTTATGTACTTTAACATCAATTTACTTTAACTTTAACACAAAAAAATAATAATAAGTCTTGGGTAAAAGACTAAGATAATAAATAATTTGGAGCGGTCCCCCAACGCGACGTATTTTTTTTAGAATTATTAATACATACTTAGGTACTTTAAGATTGAGTTTTTTTTATTATTTTTTACTTTTTAAAGGGAACTTAGGTTTTTGTGTCGGGGGTTTTTTGAATTTTTAATTTAATTTTTTATTGCTTCGAATCATTTGATTTTAATTGTAAAAGCTATTAGCTTATAGTAAATCAAAAATAATACAAAATAATATGCGTTTTCTTGAATAAAACCTATTCATAATATGCATGAAGTCAACTCAAAAGTTAACTTGATGAAGTGTTATACAAACTAGCCAAGCTCCAAGTTGTCTCGGTGCGACGTCACAAATTGTTATAACGAGATAAACACGAAGCCAAAGACTTGGATTGGAATCGGCCCATAGTATAAATGGCACTTCTGGCCTTCCAGTAATAGTTTTAGGCACACATATTATACCATTCTCTGTAAATAACTAAACATAATAGTATTCATGTAGGAAATGACATCAAAGTATGAGACTAAAAAGTAAAAAAATTAAATTAAAACAAATTTTTATTTAATTGTACTAAAACGGAGAAAATAAATAGTTCCCTACCCTTTTTGATTGAGGCAGGACCGTGGTAAAATGAGCTGGCTCAATGCAAGTGAATGGATATTAACAAAAGTAAGTTAAAAATTATAGAATTAAAAAAATATATCATTTTATTGATGTTGATTAACTGATCTAAAAGATTATCGCGAGATAAACGTTAAAATATTCTCATTTCTGCCGAATTAAATGTATAAAACCTTGCTTTTTTTCCTGTTTCAATTTAATTGAGAGCCTTTAACATCTCTGACTCTTTAAGAGAAATGTTTAGTATTTCATTGCTTCTATGCATCCATTTTAGTTTGCCGTAAAATTTGGAATTTTTGGTACTTCCGGCTGATTAATATCGCCCACCAACTAGTTTCCTCCAGCCAGAAAGAAGATCAACAAAAATTCGTCTTGCTCTCTATGAAATTCCAAGTGTCTGCATATTGTGCGGTTTAACCAGTTTCTATATTGAACCATTTAAAGAGGCTGGCACCAACACATACCACAGAAAATAGCAAACTTGCTGTAAAGCATAGAGTAAAAATAACCAGATCGGATCTTGCGATAATGTTTAGCCACAAGATAATCCGCGACATAAAATTAATTACCGACTCTAGTCAGTAGCACTTTAGCTAAGAGGAGCACTCCATGATTTAGATTTAGCTCGAGATCTAATGAAAGTGTCTCGTCAGATGGATGCTCTCATGCAGCTGCGTACTAAGCAATCGCACTTAATGGCTAATGCCTTTGTTGTCTCTCGGAGCAATTTATTTTTTGGGATTAATAATCTCAGATCACGACAACAGCAAAGTTCCTGGATAACTACTTAGCGTGTCTTCTGTGATTGCAGATGGACCAGTAAGGTTTTCGCTTTTGTCTTTTTTTTCTAGACTTCTTTAACATGATTATATCACCTGAATGGTACATGGTATATGGTACGTACAATATGTCACATTATGGGGGTTCGTTGGATATCAGCGAAATTAGTTTTTATTCAATTTTTACAAAAAAGAAATAAGATTTCTCTTTTTAATAGGAGGAAAGGACTGAAATGTTTCCAACAGAGATTTCGTCTAATAATGAAAGTTTTAATGTGTTCACACGTTTTGTAAAGGGGAATCCCGGAGTAGAGACCTGCAAATAAAGGTGGTATTTTTGGAATTTTTTTATTAATACAAACAATAAATCTTCTTAAGGATATATTCTAATCTCTTTGAAGCTGATAGCTTTTAACAAGCACATAACTTGAAACATCCCAACCGATTTTGAAATTTATAGTTTTTATATCGATTACAAAAACCAAAATGACGAATTTTTCCCCTAAAGGAGGGAAGATTTTGAGCAATTTTGTTTTTGTGTTTTGTTTTTAGGGTTTCGTATGAAACAAATGAAAAAAAAACGAACCCTTATAGCTTATAGGATCACTCGTGTGTCTGTCTGTCCGTCTGTCACAGCCAATTTGCTCCAAATCTACTGGACCGATTATGTTGAAATTTGGTACACATATGAATGTCTGCGACCCAAACACGGACGTGTAACGTAAATAAATGAATTTTGAATATGGGGGTCAAATTAGAAAATTAAAAAAAATATTGTCACAAATATTTTCTTTTATAATTTTAAAATAAATAGTTTTAAAGTTATTCAAGAAAATAGATGAAATTTGACCATTCTCCCCGCGCACTTACCACCGAAATTACTGAGCCTAAAATTTTGAAAAAGATACTGATAATAGTTCTTTACCTATAGATTACAGGAAAACCTATCACAAATCTATGGTCTTAAAATAACATTGTAAATCTCTCAATATTGTGCGTAAAAAATGCAAAAATGAAATAACAGAATACCTTCTATCCTTGATCTTAGTCCACGTACTCAAGAATATCCGACAAGACAAAATTCAACAATAGACAATATATTCAGCAATTTTCCTCTACAATCCGGTACCATACATACATTTTTTTAGTTACAACAAACAAATATGGGTCAGATATAAAAAAACATGGTAGATAACATATTCATCGTACGGAACCTTGTCCGCTTTTTTTTCAACGTAATCTTCTACGAAAAGTTATTATACACGTATTTGGATTCTACGGGAAAACGTGAGTTAATTTTGTATAATATGTAATTTTTCTCAATGAAATCCATTAACAGTTATGAGCCATCAGATTTAAACTATAAAACTACTGGTTTTGCAGAAGTATGATGCGATAATAACGCTGAAATGAATAAGATTTTCTGTCTAGATAGCCCGTAAGTATATAGGAAATGCATCTGGATATAAACGAAATAAAATATGATGAGCAGTTCTGCCATAGTTAACCGATATACTTCATAATAACGAGCATTGATAGGCTAGGAAAGGCTCAAGGATCACGTAAATTGCCCCGGAACCTCTCAGTCCAAATGGTCGCTGTGTTGCGATTACCTCGTCCATAAATCCTAGTATGTAGTATTTAAGTCGTAACAACAGCTCTAAATCAATCCCAATGCAACCGTAACACTAGACTTTCTTCGTTAGTTCTTACGAAGATACAAACACTCTGGCGTTTTTTATAAAATACAAAATTTTCTTGACTGTGTCATTGAAGCAACTCAAGGAGGAGCGAGAAGAAGGTAAAGAATAAGGAGGAAAATTTGAGATTTGAAGGGAATTTAATTAATTGAGTTATGTACTGAGGATAATTGTAATTATATCAACTCACAACAACATGTGGGTTAAACATTTACATTTTATCTAGATGCAAAGTTCGAATGCGCATTTTCCTACCCGGCATGTTCTAAACAATAATTTTATTATCTTACTAGTAAGATCCCCTTTGCAATTGCACAGAAAGTGTTGGTAAATTGTTAAAGCATTTATTTTAACGACCCCAGAAATAAACAGAAAAAAAGCCAGCATACTTTAAAATTTACCATCACTTGAAATTTACATTTCTCGGTCCTATTAAGTGTCTCAGAAAAGTAATTTTGACTAACTTCGCTTGGTTAAAATTGAAAATGTTTACTTCAAAGGAAAAAGATATTGGACGAAGTACTGAAAATGAAGTTAGGAAAGAGTGGAAGTGAATAAAACAGTGTAAAGAACACCCGCCCGTTTCCTGATCATCTGGTAGGGTAAGTGGCGCAGGTTTTTCAATATCGAGAGGTATCCTCACCATAGGTTTAATCTTCTCCTGTTAAGGGAATAGATAAGAAAAGGAATGATATATAATGGCTTCCTTCAGGGAAAGCATCTTGTTTCGGTCCGGGTAAGACTTAAATGCGAAGCGCATCGGTAGAAACTGCTCGCCACACAGCCGTGGATAATTGACCATGTGAAAAGTACACAAATTAACTTTGGCTTAGTGCGAATGGATGCAGATAATGTTACTGCCAAAACAGATGGGGCTCTTCAAATATCAAGCCATCAAACTATCAAAATTCAAATAAATACAGGGAAGAAATCAGAAAATGAGGAGAAGAGAATAAGAATTGTGACCCGTGATAAGATCATATTGGACAGGCATCTACAAAATTCGGGCATCGAAAACATATATTGATGACTTGAATGCACTTAGCTCAAATTTACAATCAGTACTAAGTCAATTCCTGCACAGTTCCACTATATAGAAAAGGAATATGTAAATCCGTTTCAGTGAACGATAGAGAACTGCATTCGGTACAATTTAATTTGGAGAACGAGTGACAAGCAATAAAGCTTGTATGCCGCTTCCATAGTGTTGCGTAGCTTTACTGCATATGTAGGTTTGGTGTGGTGTACAGTCGGCCTTACCTCCGCAGACCACAAGTCCTGCTACAGAGATTATCTCTCATATTCTCGGGATTTCCTGTAGCAAATGGAAAATTCTCCAAATGCAAGAACCCAAATCCACGAGGCGTCATTATGCAATTAACTGACGTAACGAGTCCCTGTTGGACGAGGCCAATTTTACGCTTTTCTGTAGGTTCAATTCGGTCAACGCTTACCTACACTGCTTAAGTAGCAATGGAGGATAGCCCATAGCAAGAAGATTAACCTAATTCTAGAATGCGACGTGAACGCTCATCATAAAATATACAATATTCGGACACTACGAAGTTGCCATAGTCAGTAACGATGCTGATAATAGCTTAGGGAAATTTAAAAGTATTTTTATGACCACCTTGTGGCCTTCCTTCGTAACGCCAATTGCTTTTAGCAAAAAATCGTATTTAGTAGCTTTGTTAATGTTATAAAATTATTGTTTGTAATACACACATATGATTTTATTGTGCAGGTCTCAATATAGAGGTCTTTTCCGAATCCAAGTCTTTATCTTCGTCTTCGTCTCGTTATAACAAATTGTGACGTCAGAAAATAAGCTTAGCTATCATAAAAGTTTGCAGAAAGACGAGAAAGCCTGTCCGAATTCGTTTGCTTTGATTTGTCAACTAACGTCAAAATATAATTTGAAATTGTTTGTTTATCATGATCAGCATTAGATGGTCATATCTTTTAGTTACAAAGTGCCCTAGCTTAATACAGAAACCCTAGATTAAAAAAATAGATGAACAGAAATAACATTCAAAATTTCCTAATGCAAACTAACATAGACGTCATAATATAAATAGACGGAGCGTTTCCGAACAAACGCGGCATATTAGATATTGATACCAAACTTGCTTCAAAATATAACCCTCTCCCTTAAACTCAAAATATGAAACTGAAACTATAAAACTAAAATTTAATAATATAAGGGAAAATATAAAATATATAATCAGCCTTAGGCTGATTACTTGATACCCTAATTTATATAATTCATGTTTTAAAACTCTTCTGTACAAAATTTCAGAGTGATATGTTGCTTCCCCTTCAAATTATGTTCAATAATCCAAAAATCCAATATGGCAGCCCGACCAAGGAGTGGGGAAATATGAGCTATTTTCATCCTATTGGTTAAGCGTCTCATAAGATTGCTCCTTACTAAATTTGAGAACTATACACTGTTCCCTATTGGAATTATATCCAATAATTCAAAAATTCAATATGGCGGTCTATTAAAGGAGTAGGGGGATTTGCCCCATTTTCAAACTTGGATCTACAAATTTTCTGAAAGTAACATATACCAAATTCCAGCCTTCTAGCTCAATTCATTCTCGAGTTATCGTGTATACAGACGGACGGACGGACGGACATGCTTAAATCGATTTGCTTTTACATTCTGTATATGTATATAATTCATTCTGCTCTAGCATTATTGGTTCTATGCGTTACAAACGTTGGATCAAAATTAATATACCCTATCTATCACATAGGGTATAAAAATAGATAGATGTGTTGACATTTTCCAGTCAAGGCAAACTCATTAAGCGGTGAGAAAGAATTTCGATTTTGCTGAGTTAAAATCTCTTTTGTAATCTATATTACGTGCCAAATTTTTTAACCCTAGAATGCATAAATGGGGCCTTTGAGGCTCGACCGGCACAATTGTGTTACCCTCTGCCATTTTATCATTCTCTACTTTTATCGAAGTCAAATAAAATCTTAAACAAATGTTTACAAATAAATGTAAAGTGCGCATCATAATGAAATCGTCGTAGTGACGAGGAGTATCTGCCTCCAGTGGATGAAGATTCGGAAAGCACTTCAGAATCTTCGCTAAATGATGGAGATGATGACACTTTGACGATTACTTCTGCAGGGGCGGAGAACAATGAAAGACTTTCTAAATCAGGTATCTACTGGAGTAATGACCCATCGTCTTCAAATATTCTGCGAGCGCGTAATACAATTCGACCAGTAAACTCCTCATTGCCAAGAACCTCGAGTTGATCGCCTAAAGAAGTGTTCTGCATGTTTTTTTTTCGGAGAAATTGCAAATGAGATATTACTCCAAATAAATTCAGAAGGACGCCGAGTATCTACGGAACTTCAGAAAACTTGGAAATCTGTTACTAAGGAAGAACTCCAAGCATACTTTGGGATTTTATTGCTCAAAAGTCAAACGATGTTCCCATAAGAGAGCTCTTTCTAGATTCTTATTCGGATCCTTATTATAAAGCTGCATTTTCGGTAAATCGGGTTGAATCTATCCATAGATTATCTAAGAAATCTGACGACAAAAGAATACGAGAAGTTCGATTATTATCCGATAAGTTGTCTAAAATCCGCTTTATTTGGGATAAATTTATTATGAATTGCACCTCGCTTTATGAACCTGGAGATAATCTTACGGAGCATGTACCGTGATAGATGTTCTTTTATACAGTGCATGTCTAGTAAGCTAGCTAAATAAGGCATAAGATTCTTTTGGCTGATAGATTCAGAATCGTTTTATGCTATGAACGGTAGTATTTACAGTGGGAAGCCGCCAGGTATGCCTACTGAAAGAAACCTGGCTACCAATATTGTCCAACATTTGTCAAGACCAATTTATAATACTCGAAGAAATCTTACCATGGACAATTATTTTACTGATGTGCAGTTAGCAGAACACATACTCGAGAAACGGGTTACTCTTGTTGGGACTCTGCGAAGTAATAAAAGAGATATTCCTCCGATTATGAAACATGATCAAGAACGGCTTTTGTATGATAGAGTATTCGACTTTCACAACAAAATTACAATGGTGTCTTACAAAGAAAAAAGAAATAAGTCCTTAATATTGATAAGTAGCATGCACCATAATAAAAATGTAATGGAAGGAGATAAAAGAAACCGGAAATTATTCTCAGTAGGTGAGTGCGCGGGATGTACCCAATTAAATGCTTTTATTTTACGTAAAATGTGTACGTGGTAAATAGATTTTTATCCACTGCCCCAAATTCTTTCAAATTTTAAATTTGACACATATATTAAAACGACAGTGTAAACCAGGGAGTAAATTAATAAATTAGGGCCCGATATATTTCACAAAGCTCTGGCATTTCTCTCGTCAATAAAATAGAATCCTACTTTTAATTAAGGGCATCTTTATTTATACTGACAAAACTTTTCAATAAAAATTTACTTCCGATTACTCTTTTTTTGTAGTCCATCCTCTTGGTGGATCGTGGAGTAGAGTAAAATTGTGTCGAACACCACGCAAAGAACCATATTCATGAGTTTTACAATCGGGGAAGAATTCCCATCCTTCTTCTTTCGATAGTTTCTTGACGGAAGCGGCAATCGCTACGGAAACCCATTCAATTTATAATACAGATGAATTTTTATGGATTTATTACCTAGGAATGTTCCGCCAACCATCCCCGTCACAACTGATCTTTGCCATGCTCCCAGAACACCTCCAGCGCAAAGTGCTCCGAATACATAATTTAATCTATCATCTTTTTTACGCAAATTTGTCATTAAATATGTTCCCATTGTAAAGGCCGATGCCATTCCCATAAGAGGTCCTGTCCAGTATGCATATCGGGCCAAGGTGGGTAAGTAACCCTGAGGTTTAGATATCATTAAAACATCTATAGTGCCCCATGCAAGCCCCAGGCCAGCTGCGTATTTATTTGTTGCTATAATTTTTCCAAAAGCATCTTGTCCCTCAGGGTGGTCGTAGTACTTTGCATTAAGATTCATTTTTTCGGTGCCTGCAAATCAAATCAAATTAGCATGGAATTTTGGAACTTCTCAGATGACAGCTAGCTCTATTAGCTTATGCACCGTTTGGAAAGTATATCTATTCATAAAAATATTCACAATTAGACTTGAGCCTACTTGAAAAGAATTAAAGCAAATTCTACCTGTGGAAATTTACGTAACTTCACAATTCCGGCAGTGTTGTGACAGTTCCCAGCTGTAGATTTGACAGCTGCCAGAAAATTTCCTAAAGATTGCGTTCGTTCATAAAGCAGGAGTTACAATGGTGCGGCATCACTTGACTTGTAGCCAAAGCGCACCTTGCAGTAGACCGTTGCGGTTGAAGCAAAGTTTTGCGGCAAACTGAGTTACATCTGGTTTGCGAATCAAACTGTAAAAAGAAATACGCTTCAACCATTCTATGTCTAGGGCACTTTTCTTAATATTTTCATATTCCAGATGGGAGAAGTCAAGACAATGCAAGATTTTCCTTCACCTTTTCAATTAAAATTTCAACATTCATCTTTTAGGCCCAAATCCAAATGCACAATGCATGAAGCCGGCTGTCAACCACATGCTGCCAGGTAAAACCAAATGAACGCCGCAAGCTGTAAGCTTCATACACATTCTGCCAACTTAGAAGAAATTTGTTGACATTTCGGAAGTTTCTTTTGGTTTAATTTTCTTGTGATTTATATCATTTACGTCGTACATAAATGGATTCTCCATCATAAAATTTATAATTTCCTCTTCCATCGTTGTAATCTCTTTCAGCCGCTTCATTTTGTGTACACGAAAAAAAAAACAACAGATGAGAGTTGCTTACACAAATCATATGTTTTCTCTCGGTGTCGCAAAGTTGTCACAACTGCGACCACAGTTGCAAAATTAGAAATTTGCCTAACCTCAGCTTCAGCTTTTTTGAAGCAAACTTCATGCTGCCTGTATTTGGATAGCTTTAACAGGATTCCAGATTCTCTAACTTTAGCTTGTGGTATGCTGCCTGTTGCCTGCTGCTTGCGGCGAGCATTTGGATTTGGCCCTTACGTTTATTTTGCCAAGGACACCCCAACCACAAAGAGCACAACTGTGGTTATAGCTGCGCTGAAAGTTAGCAATTTGCCAACTTTGAGCGTCAACTTCAGCCTGAAACAGTTTTAATAACTGAGCAGCGCAGCCGAGCAGCCAAAAGGAAGGGTTTCCATAAACTGAAACAGATTACGGTCAGGGTAGCCGACCAGTGAAAAATTTGGTTGCTCGGTCATTTCTATTCCTAAATTGCCTGTTCGCTGCTCATGTGCTGCCAGCTAGAAAAGAGAAAAATTGGAAACATTTCAGGCAGATTTACAGTTGTTATTTTGGCAAAAGCTTCGCTGCGCCACTTTGCACGGCGTTTCTATTTGGTTACTCAATTCGCTGTTTGAGTGTGCTGGTCAGCACTTGTGATCACGTTTTAGGCTTTAGGAATAGAAGTGATCGAACAGTCAAAATTTTCGCTGGTCGGCTGCGCTGCTCGCAATCTGTTTCAATTTTGAGGAAGAATTGGAAGTTTGGTTTTCCGCGAGTGAATTACTAACTGAGTTGTTTTTTTATTAGGGTGTATGGCAAGGACTTTTGGAAACTTGTAAGTTACATTAAAGCGGCTTTTGTTTCTCGATATTGGTTCGAGCCCAGTGTTGCATAATGTACCACAATTGTAGTATTTTACTACATTTTCTTCTGATGGACTACTGTACTACCTTCAACTTGTGTGTACTACTTTTTCCCATTTACATCTGCTCCGTCAGTACCTGTGTTTTGATAGTTTATGCCAACATAGAAAAGTTATGCAGAGTTGATGCATTTGTAATGGGACTTGGTCCCATTGGCTGCATAGAGTACTCGTGATGAAAGTTTTCTGCCTTCTTCATCCCGTGTGGGTGGAACAATTGAGACTTCAGCACCAGTGTCTATGAGAAAATTCCTGTTAATTGACTTTTCTAGCAAGTAGAGGCGACTAATGTTGGCTGCAGACTGGTTAGTCGCCGATTGCGGTCCGTAATCTAGTTTTCCTGATAGCTGCAGGGTTTGTGACAACGTTTGTCAGCTCTGCCAAGCCTCCTGTGGTACCAACAGAGTTTATTTGACTGACCTTTGGACCTAAGTCGACTGGATCTGGAACTATACCGTCTCGATATTGATTAAACACACTATCAACAAAAGGCAATATCACACTATTAAGCTTAACTGGAGGAATGTTATCCACGCTGAGAACTGCATGATATAGAACTATGCATAGATTTCGTTGGATTAAGGCCGGCAAGAAGAATTAGTATTGATTTGATATGTTGGGAGCTGGAAAGCGCTGTGCTAGAAAACTTTGTGAAATGCATATTCAGGTCTTCCGAATCAAAGATACAACTAGAAATTTTGATACGTCCTAGGTGGTAGACTAGGATTAAATAATCACGCTTCGCCATTCGAATTGCAGATGTTGCCCGGTTACGAGCCCGCTTATACAAAGACCAAGTAAATTCCAAGAGTCGTTTCCACTGACGATACAAATATTCCATTTCCACTATAAGAGAACAGATTTTATTGTAGAAGGACAGTTATTATCTTCAACACGTTTAATTTTAAGCGGTATATTCTTATCGAAGAAATAGGACACTAGTTTATGGAATTTATCAACCTGACTTCAATACAATAGCAGTAGATTACGCTACACGGAGGTGATTCGCACTCATCAAACAAAAAAATCGCGAAAATGGAAGTGGCTCTGTACATGACTGGTACCAAATAAAGCATTATAAATAATGAAAAGCATATTGTGATCAAATATACTTCGGGGGACAAAACTGATTGTGAAACAAAACTTTGTCCCCATCCGACTGGAACAATTAAAATAAGTCGGAGGGGAGTTAATTTTGCAGTCGAGGCAATTCTACTGACAAGAAATGTACTTACGAAGCCACTGGGATGTTGCACAGTAATAATTTCATGCCAAAGTTTGTGCCTCACTTGTAGCATTTGTCAGTTTAAAAATTTTCAATCTCCTCGTCCCTAATTTCCTCCCGCCTAAGCTTTGAGGTGTATATGTTGCACTGATCCTCAGTTTTGAAAAGTACCCTATAATCCATTACAGTTAATGCTTTTCATACTTAAAATGGATAAAACGGCATCGGTGACTCAGAGGATAATGTGGTGGTTCATAGTTACTAACGTCCCTGTTTCGGATTTCATCAACGGCTAAGTAATAGTTGCAATTGCATTCCAAGCAGGAAGTTCATCAAATTAGAAGATCATCCTCTCTTCATAACGTAATCCATATAATCCTATAATTACGTTTTCGTAACACCTGATGGAAAGGCTTCCAAATCGCAAAAATGTCCTCTAGTCTTCTAAAGTAATTTGATGTTTACTATCAGTTTCTTGCTTTGGATCCTGTTGAATTATCCGGAATACTACCATATAAACCTGTAAATAAAAATTGTTAGGGGATAAAGAAAAAACCCTGCCGAAATTCATAGTAATAAGTTTAATCCTAATGTCGTGACATCTCCTTAAATACAAACTCATCCCTCGTACATATGCATATATATATATATACGATTTCCTTGTAACTTACTACTAAACTATGAGTAAACTAGTTATAAAATATACTGCGACTAGATTGTAGTGAATGTAGGAAACTAACTGGTGTGGAAGGGGCAAAACAAAATATGAATGATCAACGCCTAAGCAAGGATAGAAAACATTTCATATGCAAATGCTAATTCTGGACAAATTTGTTTCAATTATTGTAGACATCGCGGTATTAGTGGTTTTATCGCGCAATTCTGATTTAATTTAAACTGCACATATGTACATAAATATATTTTCTATATATTGAATTAACGAAGAAGTAATTTCTGAGCACTTTACTCGCAATTTTAAAGTTCTCCGACGTAGGAAAATTTCGAAAATTTGGCATCGATGTTCTCCGAAAAATCTCACAAAGCGATACAAATAAGTTAAAATATAAATTTGGCAACAAATTTCCATTGGACAGTCAGTCAAAAATTGAGCCTTTCTTTCTAAAACAACATCCATGCACACATATCTTATTCGTCAGTAGGTTTTTCCTGAAAAAGACAGAAATTTCTCACTTGTGACCGTAAAGTGATTCTATTGTCTGACCTCCTTTTCTTCGCCATTTATAATTTCCATGTCTTCGTCAAGAGGACTTTCTTCCTTATCACTTGAGGACTCTTCCTTCGGTTTATCATCGCTGTCTTCAGATGAACTAAGATTTATTAAAGACAATGTCATTTTGCTACTTAGAACGACCTGCAAGAAAGTGTTTAGTTTAGCTCTGTTAAGAATTGAGATCAGATCTCTTTTACAGCAGGTTCGTCTGGAGTTCCATTGAGCTCTGTATCAACAACGTTCTCTGCTCGAACTTCAGAATCTGCGACTAAAATTTGTGATTCATGAGGTAGAGCTCCTTCGAGGTAAATTGATTGGGGTTCGGGTTTTTCCGCATCATCAGTGGACTGAAAAAGAAA
>QYTT01078526.1:5315-19581 GCA_006980735.1 Dasypogon diadema | reverse complement strand
GGCAAACTTATGAAAATCGAACACTTCCATGAGCCTATAACAAAAACTTTTCATTTGAAAATCGAATGAAGCTGAGACGATGAGTATTCTTTTACCACTTTATTCTTTATTTTAAACTACAAATAATCAGAATCCATAGGGTGATTCAAAAGTTATGAGCAATCAGAGAACTTTCAATGTCGGAAAATCTTTGAGGGGTTGTAACTCGTTAGAGAAGGGTATGTGTTACGGTTGTTTTTTATTTATCAGCTCACTTCAAGGAATCACGTGATATACCCCGCGGTACCTTGATCTTGTATATGTATCAAGTTTAAAATTTTCGATCGAGATGAGTTCGAATTTAAATTGTTAAATTTGTTTTTTTTTTTAGTTTGATGTCGAAGTCTTAGCTCCCAAACTTTCACTACGGAAAATTAGCATTTGTGTACAACATTCTAAATGTGAGAGAGTTACAACCTGGAAACCTTACGAATACAAGACAAATAGGTGAACGGGTACAAATTGATGCATAAAGTATCATTTTAACTTGATATTTTTGATCTGACGAGTTCAACCCTTATGTAAAGGACGCAATAGGGCTTCATAAATAAATATCTATAACTGAGTCGTATGAGTGTTGGCGAAATGTCCTACGACAGTATCTTTTACTCCAAGATACGGTAATGCATAAATGATTGGATAAATGGTTTATTATAAACACTTCATAACTCCCACCTCAAGAAAAAAATAGCAGAAAATTATCCCATCCATTTTTCACTTCACAAAAATATTCGTTATTTTTCCAAAAAACCGAAGGAATACTTCATATATCACTAGAATTTTCTGTATGTGTATTTGTCTTATTCAAATGATCATTTTCTTTCGAAATTTCAATCAATTTTGAGTTTCCGGATGTAAGTTTCAAGTACGGTTTTCGTAATCCGGAGCAATGGACCGCAAAACTAAGGAAACTATAAAAGAAAAAAAGAAAAAAAAAATATATTTAGCCTTCGTGCAAGTGCAGTGCAATTCATAATTAAAAATTCTTTTGACAGAGGTGGGCGAAAATATTGGTAAGAAATATAGACTAGAGTTACTACCAAGTATTGACAAGCTTTTCAGGATATTCAAACATAAACGAAAATTTATCTCTCTGATCAAATTGACTTTGTATTTTTTTCTAAAACTCTATCTTTTATCTCCAAAATGAGCACAAAACACGGTCTATGCGGTGTTTATGAGAAAAGTTATGATTTTTTTTAAAGATGACTCTATCCAGGAATTTTGCGTCGGACAAAAGAACTTGCCTACAGTCTTTTTTCCATAATACCAATATTTTTACAAATTTTGATAGAAATAGGTCATGGTGGGATGAAAAATATCGTCCTTTCTGACGGTTTTTTAAGCAATAATACCCTTAGTTGTGCCTTTTGAAGGGTCATGAGGCATGCAACGTGTCTTGCTTGCAGCTTGTAGTTGCAACAATTTTACTAATGAGCTGATTTTTAGCAGTCTTAATTTTCCTTACTAAAATACACATATAACCATCTGAAAACCGACAGACGAAGAATAGAAATCGAAAATTATGAGCATACTTCATAAAAGATTTTGCAAAGAAACTAACTGGTAACTTGATTCACCCTCTGGTTAATGCCTGGAATATACTACAATTCTAAAGCGTAATTATAATTTCAAAACTAAGTAATTTATACAAAATTTCCTACAATTTTCGCATCGAAAAATCACAAGTATCTCCAAGTATCGTAAGTTGTTGCAAGCTTAAAGTTCGCTTCTCATGGCAGATTATTAAAATGTATATGCACAGTGCACTAATAAAATATATTAAAACTTTTAAAATAACTAACTTTTATAAATGAAATGCACTAAAAAGTAAAAAATAAGAAAGAAATTGTGTAAATGTACAGCTCTTCAAGTGCATTAATAAAAGTTTGAGCATCCATAATTATAATCACAATTTCTTTCCTTGTGTATATCACTGAGAAAGAAAAAATTATTTTTTACTTTTTAGTGCGTTTAATTTATAAAAGTTATTTATTTTAAAAGTTTTTTTAATATATTTTATTTTTTACTTTTTAGTCATAACTATAAATATGATAATTAAGAAGTTTTTTAAAATGATAGGAGGTAATTTTCTCATACGCTGTATTTCTCAAGAGCATCAGTATTGCATGGTTTTTTGCCTGTTAATTGCACTGGATTTATAGTAAAAACTCATATAACGGTACATAATCTATCTGAAATATGCATATGAATTCGCATCTACGTTCTTTTGTGAACGTCGTGGTGTAGTGTTTTTTCTCTGCGATAAGTAGTTTAGAAGATTATAACACTTTAATGTTAGTACTACCATGTAAAAAGAATTTACATGAAAAAACTGGAAAAATTTATTTCACATCAAAACCCATATAACGATTAAACATAGAAAATTAAAATGTTCCCATGAACTGTTTAAAACATTATGCTAAAGCGTTTAAAGGGAAAATCAGCTCCCCGCGCCAACCTACACACCCTTTGTACACAAATTCGAAAATCACGCATTTTAACGATATTCAGGTGAAAAAAGTCTATTATGAAGTTTCTTACAGAAGAAAAAAATATGCCATTGCACTCAGCAAGAGATTTAATTTGATATCACACGCGGCCCAAATTGGACAACCCCAAGGGGGATAGTTACCACTCCCCCACCCCAAAACCAAGAAAAACGGCACACTCTTACGGACAAAGTTATATTTAGTCAAGGGTTAGTGAGTGGATAAAAGTTATTTAAAAATGCAACCTTCGACATAACTGTCTGAATAATTAATAGCAAAATCTTAGTAGCAAAATTGGGAATCCAAAATAGAGCGTCGACATGCAGATAATTTGAGCTTTTGTGGATAAAACTCAATGGAGATTGCAGAAAAAGTTAATGAACAAAGTGCGAAGTAGTTTGGAGATACAGATCAACTTCATTGAAACAGTCAAGGTCTTTGCCTCGGTTAGATTACTGTTGAAAACTGCCTATTATCTAGGAGACCAAAATAGAGTATTTATCGAGTAATTATCACACCTGCTCCGAAGCATGAGACTTGGAGGAAATTTAAAGGAAATTTGAAAGGTTATAGAAAGCTTTGTCTGTGATTGCGGAATCATGAAAAGATACTTTATGGATCCATTAGTTCCTAATCGATGACAACTGATTTGAAATCGCAACCACTGAACGGACGAAACGAATATATAAAACAATTGTGATTTACTTATAGGTTCTCTGATCCGAAATGCCTCGTATATAGTAAGGCCTTAGTATTTGTGACCTACCACATTTCGAGAAATTTCTGGGAAAAATTCTTTATTTTCACTTATTCCTTAAGGTTTTTAATGACAAAGTGTTAAGAGTTTTCGAAAATTGAAATATTGGTAAATTTGACTATAAACTCCTTTACAAAAAGAGATTTACTCCAAGCCAAATAAAGAATGCGTTTTATTGGAGGTGGACCCTTAGTAGAGAAGTTCTGAGTAATCGAAAACTGAAATCTAAAGAAATTATAGCACAAGCTAAATGACCAAAAACATTAGTTTCCAGAATCCTACATAATTATCTTCACATGAGTAAGATAGCGCAAAGATTGGTGCTATGAATCCTTAGCGCCTTTAAAATATAGCAAAGGGCCGATTATTTTATGCAGAGTTCCGTGACAGTGTTGTAAACAACATTATTAACATTTCAGTTCCATAAAATTGTGATTCCTCGTAAATTCGACAGAGATTGCCAATCGAATTGAAATGTTATTGAAAAGGATTTACCCATGAATTACAAGTTGATTTTAATTCCTTAATTCCTTTTTAATTCAATTTCTGTAGGAATTGAAAATGAATTAAAAAATTAAAATTGACTTGAAATTCGAGAATAATTCCTTCTCATTATCTGGACTAGTGACAATTCATCTTAGTAATTCTCAATTCGAATTGAAAGAAATGGATTTGAAATGCGAATTAGGAGGAAACTCATGTGGAAAGAAAAAATTACTTTACAGCTCTTCTCCGTGGTGAAAACAGTGGAAGTGATGGATTGCCGTCGTCCAAATGAGCACTAAAAAGTTCACGACGGCAATTTTTAGGAACTGGTAAAGAAGTCCTCATGATCAATTTCAAAGGGCACAGTACAGTGCCAAATTCGGGTGCCTATCAAAGATAAAACATGCGGAAAACGGCAAGAGATGTTCTTCTGTTGCAAGACACTATTTATGCGGCTACTGTTACACAGGCCGCCATTCGCGAATATGGGTGAGTTCTCTTAAAATAATTTTATATCCCAGATTTGGCTCAAAGTGATATATAATCCATTTCCTCTGAATTAATGGAAACAAAGCTTGATTTTCTGGAGCTAACTGCAACAGTTCAAAAGAAGTTCACTTGTCGTCGGAATCAATTCTACACAAAGTTTGGTCGTTTGGAACCAGTATTCCCAGAATTCGAAATCAGAGGATCAAATTATCCAATAAGTGAAAGTAGTTTGGAATGTTCCTCCTCAAACAGGTTCCATCCTGACTGATTAATGTGGGCACATACCACAGATGACAATTTCCTTAAACCGCCGATTATAAAATCTGCCGGAAATCGATGAACGTACGTAAATTTATCAAATCAACTGTGAAATGTTGTCGAGTTTTTCTTCTGTCCAGTTTACAGTGACAGAAGGCTTTTTCACGGCTAATGAGGAAGTTACCATTTCGGTTACCGGACAAATGAAAGAGTGGAATGCTTTCACGAAGAAAACGAGAAAATATGGACCACCACATCCAGAACCAGACAGACTCGTCGGCATCGATTTTCTCCGATTATTGGTTGTTCTTGTTGCACCAGCGGACAGGGGCCGTCCATTATGCAACCGGAGATGAATCACTTTTTGTGCAACCTTACGACAAATCGACCGGGTACTATCAACATCATTCAGGTGCATACTCGATTGAGCAGCATACAGGTGGGTCAGCTCTGGTTTCCCAATCCCCAGTGTGTAGGTACACATACCTCACCTACTTTTTGCGCACCAGCCAGCCGCCCCAGCGGAGCGCGGTTTATGTACGTCGGTTGCATGTCGCAATCGAATTTCTGTGCAATAAATTGCCTTCGTATAGAATGCGGCTGCAGCATTGCAGGATCATAGAGTGCCCGTGTTGCAGCCGATGATAAATATTCCCATGTCAACACCAGCGGGCTAAGCTGTTTTGCATGTTTTGTAAATTAGCATTCTCACTATCATAGAGGCGGCTATCACCAGCAGCAGCAGGTCCTACTTCAACTTTCAAAGTGGTTCATTCGTAACTTACCTCTAGAATGTAGTCCAGTTCTTTGGTATCGGTACACTTTTCGTCTTCGACGTCTTCGGAGTCCCTTTCAATGCCTTCATCGTCAACGTCTGTAACAAACAAAAACAATCAAATGAGTTCGGGTCTAATTAAGCCTCGATTTATGGATTAATTAAATTTCAGACGTAGTCACAATTCATTAGGCTTGCTAAGATCTGTTCAAATTTATGCGGGTGTCACCCAGAACAGTAATGCGCCTGCGTAATAAATTCGAGCCCACAGGTTTGTACGCTCCGCTCCTTAAACGCATGTAACTCACCTGAAAAGATCGCTGATTAATTAACAAGTGACAACGGGTATGGTTGACAATGCCAGTAAATAAGTACACTACGTTTGATGTCGATCGAGTGCTTTTCCGGACGGTTTAACATTTTGAAAATTGCAAAAATGTCGCGCTCCATGCGTGAATAGCTGTCGGCAAACTTGCCTATAGTTTTTTTTACTACTAGTACTTAGTATATAGTTGTTGCCACAAATAGAATTGAGTAATTGATTTGATTTAGTGGAGGCTTTATCTTTATGGAAATTTGTCACTTTTTCTGCGTTTTGTTTTTTCTGATTCTCGAATTTCAAATAGTACGATATTCGATAAACAATATGCACCAAGCAGATCAAATCAGATAACTGTATGTAAAATAGATATATCATCTTAAAAAGACTTGCACTTTCAATACAGATTGTATTGTAGTAGTGAAGTTAGTGAATATGTGATTTTTTATCATCTACCCACAGTCATTACCCCAAGTATTGTGTTGACACGCACTGCCTCGCATAGTGGTATTTCTAGTTGGATTCCGACCACTGACATTTCAATGATCTTTTAAGGAGCAGGGATGACCTCTGAGAGTGGACTGAAAGTGTTTGACGTACATTATCCTTGAACAATTTGCAGTCTACGGAAAGGCCAGTGTCCGTATTTGGTATCTCGAATCACCATAAATAAATACATAGTGATGCCAGATTGTAAGGCAGGCGACATTATGTCGGCTTTCCAGAGATTCGAACTTAGGCTGGCATACACTACGGACTTTTGCTTCACTGGCCTCTATTGCGGATGATGACTGGCGATATTTCGAGTCAAATTTTAATGAGTGCCTCCAAAAATTGTTTACGGAAAGTTCATTTTAACATCGAAAAATCTGACTCATATAGAGAAATTTGTATTCAAAAATTGATTGAATATCGATAATCGATAATATCGCAATAACCTCCTCAGATTGCTTGATCGTTTAAGTCGGATAGGATTTGAGTTTTACACGATGTCGCCTACACACCACCAAGATTGATCGGACTTTTGTTGGTAGCAACCAATGAGATAACTGAAAGAACGATGCACGAAGTCCGTGTATACTTCGGTAAAACTTCAAGACTATAGCTAAAAATTTTCGATCCAGACTTTACAGACAGATTTTGCCCACATTCTTCAGATTTACGCTATTGTCCTTGCAACTATTCGACAAATCTGCAGCAAGAATCCGCATTATGTGGCCAGTTTTAGTTCGATGAGCTTAAAAGCCTTCTTGTGGATTATGTGAAAGGAGCACATGCTGATTAAACTTAAGAATTATAATCAACCAGGCGAAGTATTATATTTTATTCTACTCCTCTGCAAAAAATTAGTCATCCCATCATATTTTTTCTGCCCACACAAATATTTTTACGCAAAATTAAGGACACTAAATAAAACTGAAAGTAAAAGGTAAAAATTTATTAAGAAATAGAAAAAACCATGGGAGCAAGTAGTGAGCTCTGCGGCACCTCGGCATTGAAAAGAACGGCTTTCCATAAGGAAAGAAGGATCAAGAGCTAATATTGAAACAGCAGAATCAAAATTGTGGACATAGTATATAATACCGTCGTTCGTCTGTGAAACTTATTAAGTCACCGGTTGAGTGTTGATATCCACATTAGATTTCCTTGTCAATTTTTGCTGTTGGCTTATAATAAAAGCGACGCTTGCCATTCCCTTTTTAGGAAATGGAATAAGATAAATGCACTAATTTACGACAGATAAGGTGTAGTCCGTCTGGAACGGAGACGAAAAAACTTTTATAGTAAGCTCCTCAGACAAAAATCGTCTTCAAAATCTCACTTCAGTATCCTTTGATATCAATATTTTTTCCGAATAAGATATCAAAATAATCACGAAAATAATTCTTTGTGGATTGAGTTTGACAGTTTGATCGGAATAATTATTTAATATCAAAAGTAGCTATGATATGATTTCGAAAATCGAAAATATATTCTTTAAAATTTTCTGAGAAAAAAGGCTTGTAGATGCTTTTCCGCATACGTTCCGAACGGATTCAATAATAGGCCTGATTATTTGGATTTGAACATGTCGAGGTTTGCTAATACTTTCTAAAGTAGTTTCAGCTATTGCCAATTTTTAATTTGTTTAATTGAATTATTATGTAATTATTATATCGAACCTGCCGAAATTCTTCGAATATTTCAGGGTTCATTTTTATAGCGTGATTATTGTCAAAATGTTACACTAAAAGTGTGTTAATGATCGATTCAAATACCTTAACTGAGCTGAAGTAATGGCAACTGAAGTGATCGACAATTGAAGCTTATCCTTTTTTGTAACTGGTTGAATGTGACCAAATCTTCATGCTTGGTGCCAGATAACAGGCTAGTAAAAAACCATATTAATAAACGCTAATGAAAGTAACAAAACTTTTAATGCGATGAGGCGAGTGTAATATGCCGTGATTTATTGAAACAAATTTACAACATAGAAAGACTATTTCGACTGTACTACAAAACTTCTTGTCTACCTAGCAGAAGAAGCTGTGTTTGGCGAAGAGAAATTTAGTGGTCCTTTAATAGATGGAGGCTGGTGTGTGAGGATAACACCAACATCTTTAGATTAAGTATTCAGTCAGAAAGAAAGAAACCAGATTATCATCGTTATCAACAATAATAATAATAATGAGTTTTTCTTCTAGCACAGAAGGCGTACTTCTTAGCATGGAGCCAAGAATCATTTACCTATCTCCCCACTAAGCGGCTCTAAGTATTAGACTCCCCGATAAGCATGCAGGACAAGTAACCATTAGTAAGGCTAACTAATAGATAGAACAAATGAAAAAGGGAACAGTTACTGATGACAACCGACAAGTAACCGGCAACAGCACCAAATCAACAAAAGAACATAAAAGATTAGCCGGAGAATTGTTAAGAACCAACACCCATTCGAAGAGTCACACATTCAGAGCAAAGTGCTCTGCAATGGTTAACGGCTATACACATGAGGTTAATAGGTTTAAGATTACCGTAGTTAGTTCTAGAGAAATTAGTATGCAGAAGAGGGACACCCCTCAAACAGCGACTATTGGACATAAAGGACACCCTAACCTGGAGCTCCACAGAGTCGATATTAGCGTTCAAGAGCTTGTGACGCTGTGCTAGCGAGATCATGTCAATAAGATTAAGCCTCTCGCAATAAGGTGGAAGGATTACAGGGACGTCCCAAGGCAAATCTCTAAACGCAACTCTAATGAATTTGCGTTGGACCAACTCGATACGGTCGACGAGTACAGCATAGAAAGGATTTCACACCTGAGATGCATACTCAAGTATTGGTCTAATTAACGAGTAGTAGTATAGTTAAAGAAGCCTGACGGTCAAAGAATTCCTTGGACCAGCGTTTGATAAAACCTAGCATGGAGTTATTTCTACAAACCAAAGCCAAGCTTTGAATCAAGTCTCATGGCAAGGTCAAAAACCCATTGCGCACGGGGAATGCCCTCCATGGCAAATGTATAGTCATAATTAATAGTATTACGCTTTCTAAGGAAAGACATGACCTCACATTTGCCTCTGTTGGGCCCTAAGTTATTGTGTCCACACCAGCAATAGAAAGTACTTATATCCTCCTTAACAGAAACACAGTCATCGATAACATTGATGCAGGAGAAACTTTTCACACCGTTGGCATAAATTAAAACATTGGAATGCTTCAAGAGATACACGATGTCGTCAATAGTAAGTACGAAAATAAGAGGACCAAGGTGACTACCCTGAGGTACCCCGGACTACTTATGACTCTAGACGGAAGGCCACGAAAAAGCACCTGATACCTGAAACAGATACGACTATAAACCCAGTATAGATACAATCAGTTTGTAGATCCTTAATGAAACCAGACATAGTCCTGGAGGCGAGGCTAAAGGAACTCTCTGACACTCAAAATGAACACTGGAGGTAAACACACCGAAAATGTTGACGTAGAACATGTTAACGTGCTTTGTTACTATTGCAGAACATCAAAGTTGACAACAGAAACACAGTTATATAAAATGGATCGTTTGATTATATTCTTCAGGATGTAGAAAGGTATGTTGAGAAGACAACTAGTCAATGGATGAATTACATGTTATGAAAACAGATTTTTGGTATATAGGAGTTGGGAAGGAAGAAATATTTTATATTGCAGCGGAGATTTAAGAAGTCCAGAAATAGTGTCGAAATAAAACATAGGATCAAACAAGGAGACAATTCTTGAAAAGATACCATAGTGTTGAAGAATAGTGAACAACTGACGTGCTAACATGTTAGCAGGAAAGAACTTTTACATCCATAATAAACAGTGCACCAGCGCATCAAACAGGGGCATAGGACCATAGCTCATAGTCCATAGTCGGCTCAATCGACTTTTATGATATTTTTATTGTGCAATAAGCACCTTAATATAGTTAAGGACCAAAGTGGCTTGTGTCAATAAAAGCATACATGCCTCAGAAAAATTCATTAGATTTGTTTTGTATTTGACCTAACATACTTACATTCATTTCATTTTCATTTTTTTGCGTTCGATTGTGTGGCCTTTACTTACCCTTCATTAATTGTTGCCACATAAAAATTGATGGAATTGAAGAATACTTGCTGTACTACATATCGGCACTTTGCAAACTTTTAGTTGCGATGCTACCTTCTTCAATTTTTCAAAGTACACTTAGAATCCCTAAAAAGTGACCATTCGAAAGCATGAAATATCCAGAAATATGAACACTGAAATATTCACATTGGAATTCTAAGATCTTTTTTTACATATTCTTAAACTTGACTATTCTACACATTTGAGTGGCATTGGCCATGTAAATTTGATTACTTTAACAAATTTTCCTAACAATTTTATACACTAACAAGAAACGTCTCGAAAACACGAACGACTTCGGATTTTATTATGTTTTCGGAAATAAAGAAATGAGTACGTGAACTTTTCCAAAAAGTTTCCGATTTCAAGATGAACTAAATATGACGCCAGATTGTTTCACAATCCCATCATTAGCCCAGAGATAAAACTCATATCTTGAGTTTATCTTCTTGAGATTGCAAAAGGTTCCGTTCCATATAAAACTTTTCAGTTTAGTGACTTTGAACATGAAGTCAACCCACTGTAATGTTAGCAAATAAACTTGAGTCAGTTCGGTGACACCCCTTTCTTCTGCTCCTCAAACTTTTAAAGCAGGGCACTTGAAAAGCAATAAATTTCGGCCAAGTTTACTTAAGGGCTCTAAACCATCGCATACATAGTACAAACTACAAACATAGCACAGCTCCAGCTGGAGGTTTCAATTGAACATGAAAGATACAGCAGCACTTCGCCTGCACATTTCATGATCTAATCTTGGCTAGAAAGTTCGCACATATTTTTTATGAATTATTATACGGCTCATAATGACGGCGCTAATTATTGCTGCATGCAATGAAATGGGGACTTGCCCAAGATTTTCCAGAGGTCGCAGTGTTGTTTCCGCGACTCGTTATTTATGAAGTCGTCGCAATGAGCGAATTTTCAAATGATCATCGTAAAACCCTCCTATCGTCATTGTGGACCCAAGGAGTTATTTGTTTACCTGAATCCCGATGGCAATTATCCATTTCCTGTAGACACTTTGATGTCTTCACGCTTCATAAAATTTTTATAAGCATGGAAACTGCAAATTAAAGTCCACACTCACAACACTCGTAAAAGTTTGTAAGGGTTTTATTCAAAAATTGGATACTTCGTTTGGGAGATGGCCAATTTTCCTTGGCTCGGTGACTTTTGTAGTGTGCAATTGGAGCGCAAGTAATCTTATGGTGTATGATTTCAAGTATTTGAGCTTTTAGGGGACTTACATGATGACCTAAATGGTGGATTTAAAGAAATGTGCAAATCGATTCATTTAACAGCCATTAACCATTGGTGGAGTAGGTGGCATTTGCTAAGGAAATGAAAAGTCAACGCTGAAAACCTGGTATGCTATTGTTTAAGAAGGAATCTTGCTAATTGAGATCAGAAATTTTGTAATTAAGCGTGGATAACACTATACAGCAGCAATGCTTTTATAAGTGAATCTTTAAAACCGAAAATTTTTATTTTTTATTTTCATTACTTAACTTTGCTTTTTATCCGTTCTTTAGGCGCTTTTGTTATTGCACCAATTGAATTACAATCCCCAACATTTTCATCATCCCCAGTTATGATAATGCATGCAGGTACCTGGTGTGTAGATAACACAGTACACATTTTTGAAATGATTCTTCCCAGGAAAGTTCACGACATAGAGTGTACGTCGTCAAACCTTTGGTTGCTTCTTCACATGATGAAGTCATCTAAGCTAGCAGATTGTTCAAAATTAGATTGTGTAATACCATTAATAATAATCCCTGGCTTCATTGATCCATCAAAGCTTGAAGTCGTAAACGAGGATTTCATACCTTTTTGTACACCTTCTAATTACACAATGGGTTCCGAACTACTTAGTTGTTGCAACACGAAATGGTTACTAGTATCAATGATTATTCTGTTGTCAACAAAAAAAACAAAGACATGACTATTTCTAGACCCCAGTGCGATTCGAACCCGGGACCTGGTGAACCATGAACCGCCGAAGCATGAGAGCTCTAGACATTTCACAAAATGTATAATTAATTTATACTCATGAAATCAAGATCGGATTCCAACATAAATAGAGTGCAGCATTTCCCATTTAAAGACCCCTACCGCTTTGTTAAGACCCACACCTTTGGGTAGTAGATGTGTTCCAAGACATCTTAAAAAACCATAAAGTCCCAGGTAACTGAAATGTTGTCATACATGGATAGTAGTGTATGTATAGTTATGGCAGTTGTGCTATCCAGAGGCAAAAATGGATGATGAAACTAGTTAGGATGCCAAGTGAAGCAGAGCTTTGTTCCCAGACCATTCAAGATTTTCATCAGTTTAACCAACTAAATGAGGGCATGACTTGCCTTTATGATGGCCGGACTGAAGCTTTGGAAGGAAAACTGAATCTTTAAAAGAAGACCTACCTCAAAGCTACCGAGATCAAGGATCATCCGAAATACATCAAGGTGGCGGCTTAGGTAACGAGGTAAGAGACACAGCTTCAAAACCTAAGGGTAAGCGAAGGGACCATAAAAATCATTCTCCTGCCACCTCAAACTAGGACCAATCTGAAAGCAAAAAGGATGGCAGAGAGATGTTCTTGGATGAAAGTCAAAGGAGAATTAAAGAAGAATGGGAAGTGGCAAGGAAAATATTTAATTATAGAAGGGCTGAAGAAGAAATTCACTCTTCCCAAAATTTTAAGACTAGTATGAATGCAATATCTTCTATGTTTCTGCTGAAAAAGTATAAAAGCATAAGTCCAGTCTTATGTAAAAATTTTAAAGCCTCGGTAAATCTAAGATCTGATAATCTAGCCTTTTCGCGATACACCTTACCGTTTGAAACCAGGTAAAATATATAGGTGAAATGATAGATGGAACAGCCCTTTCACTGTGGTCCTGCAAACATGGAAAGATGTAGAGACTGAGATTGCACATGTGATGCATTGTATTTATAACGCAGTGATAGCAATCGGAATCGGAGCTGCCGTCTAATGACAGTGTTTATGCACAAGCCAAGTTCGAAAAAATTTGAAGACCGGCGTGCCTATGCTTAATAGGAATAATGTCAACCCATCAACAACAGTTGTTTGTTGCTGTTGTATTTAGTGATGCAAGAGGAGGTTCTTCTCATGAATGGCTTTCTAAGCGATGCTATTAACGCGAGCATGCAACAATGAAATGGTCCGACCTATTCGAGGTCGTATTCCTGAAGGCCATGAGAAAGGCACCATTGGTGTTTGGACACTATGCCAAAGATATTCCGAAGCGATAAGCATGAGTGATCTCTCTTGAACGGGGGTTAACATTAGCAATATGTTCACCGAAAGTCCTATCAACACACTGGATAGGGTCGTTAAAAGGAAGAGGATATCCCTTGGACCATTAGCTAATGGCCTAAAAGAACAAGCCTCACCAAACATGCCTAAACAGCCTTTTTGGAGGACCCATCCAAAAACATGATTGTGGAACTTTTGTATAATTAACTCTTATTGTACTTGATAACCAGGAACTATTTCATTGGTTAAATATATGTTTGTCACCTTCCTCAGAGGAGTTGAGGATTGTCTACAAGACAACGAAAGTTCATTTCACATTTTGAATGAATATCCAGCTCTAGACAGGAGCCCTCAAATTCTGTACAGTACTTAATCAGTTAATTTGACTGAACTGAAGGACTCCAGACTTAGATTAATTTAACTATTCATGATATTGGATTATTGGACTAAATAGCAGGGAAAGACGGACATTACAAATGCATTTAATTGCAGGAGTGCACATTTTGTCCCCTCTCAACCTCATACTAAAGTCATTTGTAGCCTAAATTTATTACAATTTAGATATTGGTTGTGAATTAAAGAGATATATATCTTAGCTCTGATGTAATAGCTATTTTTAACAGTTCGTTATGGGTGTATAAACTATCGCAGGGGATTATGAGCAAAGTTTTTTCCGCTTTTAGTTGCGTAAAAATCAGATTTATACGGCATGGATAAAAAAGTGTTTTATGAAGATCTGAAATGATTAACTACAGT